>ML677343.1:26351634-26391485 GCA_007922305.1 Dermatemys mawii | reverse complement strand
CTTTTCTTCTCTATCCTTGTGTCTTTCCCTCCCAGTCCTTGTCTGATAATTAATTTATTCCCTGCTAAATGACAAACTGTTTCTTTCTTTTTATTTAAATGAGAAATTCCATTTTTACTCACAAAATACACTTCGACTGCTCCAGGTGAAAATTACCATGTCAGGCCAGACGGACACAATAATTGGAATCCAACACAGCTCTGAAGTATTCTATTTTTATAATAAATCAGTAATGAGCAAATTTGTAAAACTAAAAGAAAGAACAGTATGAATTAAAGCAAAATGCTCCAAGCACAGTGCAAATGGTATGAATGCTAGAGTTGGTTATCTCTCCAGCTTTACTGGTAACTTGAAACCCTCTCCAGGCTCCGATTGCAGAGCTTTTTGACTTTTAAAATGGAGAAATCAGACTTGAGAGTCATACTGAGAAATGTGTCACACTTTCTTAAGCTCAGCTGACCCTCTGAGAGTCTTCTCAACTGTAGCAAGACACTGGGGGGTATGAGGGTGAAATCCTGGTCCCACTGAACTCGGGAGTTTTGCCATCAACTTTTCAATGGGGCCAAAATTTCACTCTGGTGCTCTCCTCGTTGTCCTAGTCTCCCATTCTTCCATGTTATGGAGTCTCCGGTCATTTAGATGATCACCCAATTTGCGTGCAAAAATGTTTTTGCATGATGTCCATGAAATCCTCTCATGAATGTTCCCTCATTTTCTTCAAAGCCTCTCCTTGCTCCTCCCACATGTAGTATTGTCCCTGTCTAAGGACAAGGGCTCAAAACCAGAAAGGGTTTGTCATAGTGAGATGGTGCTTTGGGTTGTTTTTTTTAATGCTGCCTTTGATTTATTGCCTGCATCTTTTCTTTCTGGTGTCCCAAACAGAATATGTTCTTTTGTCTACTTTTCTCTAAAGGGAGGATCTTTACAGGCATTGGCTTTGGTGAGTTCCTCTTCCTTGTAACTTGCTGGTTCATTAACCTACATCACCACCACATGCTCCAAAGGTGATTTATCTTCTCAGCTGGATATTCAGGGAACAATTTCATCTCTGCCAATTCAAAGGCAAAGTTTCTACAGAGTTCTTTCCTTCTAAAGAGCACATTTCATCTTTAGACTTCTAAGAAATTCATCCTATCCAGCTGCAGTTTCTTCTGAGAGCTAAACACAACTCACCTGAGGTAAATTTTTAAAAAAATATCATTAGTAAATGAAGGGCATGTTTCCAAAAGCACTTAAGTCAAAAGTTACTTGGATAGGTGCCAAGGAGCCTAAGTCTCATTGAAAATCACCTTAGGCTCCCAAATGCCTAAGTCACTATTGAAGGTGGGATTTTGGCTCTGTCAGGGAGCTTGTGGAGGGTTAATTCCCAGCTCAGGGAGACATACCCTTGCAAGCTCTGACTGAGTATGCAGTAGCACAAGCTATAGGAGGGGCCAGCCAGCCCAAGTACTTGCCTAGTGTCTTGGATGGGTATATACTTGGGGCAGCTAGCTCCTCCTGCTGCTTGTGTCACCGCAGCTTCACTTATATTTTTAGTGCAGTAATTTGGTAATAGCTAGTGAAGGTGTGTTTCCTCAAACAGGGAATCAGGCCCCAGTTTGAAGTGCAGACATTTCCATAAGTCCTTTCATTCCAGACTCTGATCTCTTGGTTTCCAACCCGGCCTGGCTCCCAGCTCCCACTCAGGCCACTAAGTCAGAGTGCCCATGTTCCAGACGTGAGAATTTGCACAGACCAGTTAGGGCACAGGGCTGGCAGAATGGACCTGGCTGATCATTTGGGAGCACTGGACCTGCTTGAGAGAGTTGCCTGCTTTCAGGTGAACAACCAAGCCCTTCAAGCTGCGGGCCTCGCTCTCCTGGACCAGAGCACCAGCCTGGGCTGGCTGGCCCCTCCTGTAGCTTGTGCTGCTGCATGCTCGATCAGAGCTTGCAAGGGTATGTCTCCTGGTCAGAGATCCAGGCCAAGCATGGCAAGCCGCGGGCCCTGGTCTCTTGGGCCGGAGCGCCGGGCGCGACAAGCAAGGAGCTGGGGGGTGTGTGGCTTTAGATATGGGGTAGGGTCCCGGGGGGTGGTGGTTACGTGGGGAGAGGTCTCAGGAGGGGGCAGTTAGGAGACAAGGAGCAGGGGACTTAGATAGGGAGTGTGGTCCTGAGGGGCCAGAGTGGGGGGAGGTCTCCAGAGGGGGCGATTAGGGGACAAGGGGAGGGTGTTGGATGGGTCGGGAGTTCTGAGGGGGGCAGTCAGGGGGCAGGAAGTGGGTGGGGGTTGAATAGGGGGTGCGGCCAGGCTGTTTGGGGAGGCACAGCCTTCCCTACGTGGCCCTCCACACAATTTTGAACCCCAGTGTGGCCGTCGTGCCAAAACGTTTGCCCACTCCTGTGTTAGGTCAACCTAACCCCCACTATACGTGCAGTGAGGTCGACAGAAGACTTCTTCCATCGATCTAGATACCACCTCTCAGAGAGGTGGATTATCTACATCTAGAGGATTATCTACATCTAAGGGGAACCCACTTCCACCCATGTAGGAAGTGTCTACACTACATCAGCCCAGATGTAGTGTAGGCAGCCCCCGAGTGAACACAGAAGTAAAATTGACTTTGTTGATTTCTGTTTTTCCTGGTGGGAGAAATACTGAAAGGAAACAAGAAACATAAGTACTGCTATATAAACTTGATTGTTTACCTTTAATAATCTAAGGGGTTTTTAGTATTGTTAATGAAGGACAGTGTTTGTGTACAACATAAGTTTTTTTTTAAGTTGACAGTGTCGTTAACACTACATAAACACCATATTTAGAAAATAGCTTGCAGACCATGTCGAAATGACAATCTTTCAAGGGAAACTGCAATGTGTTAACCCATGACCAGAGTACTGTATTTCGCTACTAAATATAAATCAATAATTGTTGGCTATGGTGCTGGTTAAACAAGATTAAATTATATGTGGTCAAGTTCTCCGAGGATGATATTATATGTGGCCTCAGAGGAAAAGTTCTATATAAATGCAACCACAGAGCATTACAAACATCAATTAGGTCTCAGAGTGTTAAACATTGATTAGGTCTCATAACACTCCTGTGAAGGAGACAAGCATTATTTCATTTTCTTAAAGCCGGTTAGAAATTTAAGTGGCTGGCATGAACTCATGTAGCAAGTCCAATCAAAGAATAGAACCCAAGAATCCTGGGGCCCAGTCCCTTGCTATGGATGTCTGACCCCACTACCTACCAACAGTGTATATAACTGTAAAGCTAAACACATTTTTTTTGTGATAGCATATGACTGATTTCTAGTTCTTTTGTTTAAATTTAGCTTCTATGTTGAAATGATAATTTAATGGAAGTAAGCACTAATGTAAAAAAGTGTTTGGATGCCTTTGGAACTGTGCACACAATTTATCCTATGCAGCTTTCCATTAAATTGAATTTCAGCATTTTCAATCTTTTCTTCATGTTGTTATTGTTGCCTCTGAGTAAATAATGCTTGTTTCTCTAATACTAGTCTACAGTACATGCTTCCATGCATTTATATAAAATACATTATAAATATAAAAACCAGTACTGCCAACCCCAACTCTTCAAAAATAAAATGAAATTAGCTTAAAAAACATTATTTTTTTTTAAAAAAACCTCATACTTGGGTTCTTTTCTTTTTTTTTTTAGCCTTCAGGTTACTTTTGGGTCAGGTTTTCAAACTTTTCTCCAGAACCATGAAGGCTAGAAACTGCTTCCCCTAAGGAAAATCTTTATCAATATATTTGCACTTTTAGGCACTTTTGTCCAAGTGTTCATGGGGTGTAGGAGAGGGGGAAGGTTTTCCAGTTTTGGAAGGGCCATGTATGTTTCCTCCCTTTCAGCCCATGAGTGGGCAGTCTGTGAGGTAAGTTAGTGTTCCACCGATTATGGAAACTAGATAATGTGTGCAATTAAATAAAGAATATAATGACCAAGGCCCTGATACTGCATATCTCCAAGCACATAAAGAGTTAAGGGGGCTGTGGGTGGATGTAGAGATTTGCTTTTAGGGTTAGCTTTATATTGTTCATGGTCTTCATGCAAAAACTCCCTCCTTTGTATGCCCCATGCCAGGGGGTTTGATGGAGTATATAAACCCCACACTGGGCCACAAGGGGTTAAGAAGTGATTCTGGGTTTTGGTGATGCCACTTGCTGTAGAGCCTGCTGCAGCTGATGGAGGAGATTAACAAGGAGCCAGGGGGAAGCAAGGGGATGGAGATGAAATGGCAGAGGAGGAGAGACCTATCTTGAGCGTGCCTGAGTAAGGGTGTGGCCTGCAAATGGCAGCTACTCTAAGCCCTGGAGGAGGGGCCAGAGGGGAGACCCAGGTGTGAGACATCTGGGAGTTTTCTCTCTTGGGCTGAGAGAAGCCTGGGAGGCAGAGTCCTGAGCTGGAAACCTGGCTGGAGATACAGGCTGATCAGGGACTGCAGCCTGCCTGAAGCTGTGGGCAGAGGGAGAGTGTGACAGCTTTGGGTAGTGGGAGTGAAACCAGACCACTTGAACTAGTGTGAAGCTGAGCTAGCCTGGAAAGAAGACAGCAAGCAGCTGAGCCCAACTGGGCTGAAGATTCAGTTGTTTGTGCTATTTTTGGTTGGACTTTAAGTGCAAGATTTTGAGGCCTTGTGGGGAAGCCAGTGGTGGAAAGCAGCTTTGAAGCACTTCAGGGTGTCTTAGTGCCCTCAAATAGGGACTGATGGAGAGGGTGGACTGGGAACTTGTGGAGGGGGCATAAATCCCTCCCTCTCCCTCACCTCTGGCAGAGGAGAGGATAGAGACTTTGTAAGTCCTGTGTCAAGGGCATGGCATATACAGGGGCCCTGAGGTAGGCTGAAGACCCTTTCTTTTCTGAGGATTTTGGCTTCTATATGTTTTGTTGGACTCTATTACCCAGGAAAGGGGGTGACCTTAATTGTCAACCCAGCCAGAGGGCCCAGTCACTACCTACCAAAAGGTGGATTACCACAATGTTGAAGCAATTGCTGGTGAGGGATGCTGGAGATGCGGGAGAATTGGGACCCAGTGACCTTACCACTGCACAGCACCACCGGTAAGGCAGGCCTCAGCACAAGAGGTTTCTCATATTCCTGTTCTGCTCAGTGGAAACTAAGTGACTGCTCCCTTTCTATAACCCTGAGGTGTTCTACTTTTTAAGTGGGTCAGAGAGGAGGCACTAAGCATGCTACAGCCTGCTCATCAGGCCTAAGTGTAGACAAATTCAATTGTGCCTGTTTTGAAATTCCACTGGGATGGTGCTGCTCCATGCTGGCTGCAACGTAGGTCTCTGTGCTACTAGCACAGTGCAGTGCTGTCTGCGGAATCACCCTTCCAAAGCCAGATACAGCCACTCCTGTATTTCGAACTGCATCATTGCTGCCAGTCCTGGGCTCTAGAGCGGCATGAGCCATATTGTGTCATACTTTGTATGACTCAGCTATGTCAAAGCAAGAGTGATAGAAATTATATTGAAGACTGTGATTCTTTGCTCATTTTCTTGGATGTGAACAGGTCAGGTGGAATGAAGTCAGACTCATTACATTACTAACTGCACTTCTTGTTGCTGTGATCTTTGCAATTTTTGGATAGATGATCAGCTTTAAATTTAATGTCCTCATAGTAAAAACCTCTACGTTTTAAAATAAATTATCATATAGGAGTCTATTCACTGTTTTTTTCCATATGACTTTATAATATCCCCTTTTTCTGTATGACATCTATTTACCAAATTAATTTTGATTCCTATAAAATTGAAAATCACTAAATTACTATGAAGTTTCAATATTTTTATTCAAAGCAGCTTCTCACAATGTATAAATACTGCATATTAACACACATGAAAAATACAACTTCTAAGGCACCCAGAAATGTGTCCATACACTAGTTACAGGACCATCAACAAATATATTGTGTACAGTTTGATGTAGACAGTCAATATTTGATATATCAAGATACAAGTCCCTCCATACTGTACCAGTTTCAGAAAATATTTACAACACTGTGATAAAGGGGTGCCTGTACCCTTATAATATTATATTATGTACTCATCATTACAAATATTAGAAACGGTTTTAGTCTGTTCCATGACATTCTGACAAAATAACGTAAGGGCCTAATTTGCAAAGTTCTACCTTTAATTTCTTGTGCAAGTTACTAGTTTGAAATCAAATAAATTTATATAGACAGATTTTGTGAATTTTTGGTTCTTTGCTTCATCTTAGAGGTTTGGTAATAAGCCTTACCAATAGACATGCCAGCTTAGCAGAACATTGCTCATTTTCCAATAGTCTAGTGGATACATTTTGCCCCCCTTATGCTTAAAATGAAGAGAATGAAATGTTTGTAGCAGGAAGAGACCATTTGATCATCACTATAGATGTCAGACTAGTTCACTAAGTAACTAATGTTCTGTTAGAATAATGTAGTTCTTTGGTCCTTTGTTTTTATGGAAGGCATATTTTTATTCACTAGAAATCACAATCTTGTCAACCTGTAGGTAAATTAGGGAATGACTTTCAGTGTAGTATTTAAAGTAGTGGTAAAGAGATTTAATATGGCTTAAAACATATGGTTAACTGGGTAGACAAAGATAACACACCCAGGATACTGAATACTTAATGTACTACGATTAAGATTGTCTCTTCTGTAAACTTCTTTAGTGTCTCCTAAAGAGTGCTGGCTTTAGCCAGATTTGACTTTTATAGACCCAGCCACAAAAAGCCTGAGATTCACGACTGTGGTTGGGAGAACAATATGCACCGTTTAACAGAATAAAGCCCAAACTGACAAGTCTTTTTAAGTATGTTGTTTAAAAAACCCACACCAACCCGTATTATCCTTTTCACGAGAAAAACTTAAGGCCCTGTACTCTGATTTTGCCAACTGTTTTGCAGAGATTATTTGGGGAAGTCATTAATACTACATAGGCAGTTGCGAAGTTTTAAGATTTGTTGTACCTAATGGTAAGGCTTATTCACAAATGCAATAAATTTACAAATTACACTTTAAACTTAGTTACTTCAAGGCTGGCAAAAAACAGAAGACCTGCCCACCACCACCAGCAAACCTGTCTGTATGTCCCTAACATTAAAAGAGCATTTTATTCTAGTGAAAAACTATTGGCACAAAACCAGTATACTATAGATTAAAAGAACAATTAATAGTAGTGAAAAAGATTGCCTAAAACGCATACCCTAACCTACCACAGAAATATAAAAGTTTATATTCTGAAAATATATACTGTATTAAAGTTTGTAAGCTTATTCATTTAAACAGAAAAGTACTGAAGTAGTAAACTAAACGACACTTATCTACAGCAAAAAATATACATGCAAGACAACACAAAATAAATTGCTTACCTTGAATATCTACAAATGCAAAACTGCAGATTTTTAAAGATTGTACAAAACAATTTACACAAGAATAAAATAACATACTTAACAACAAATTGCATTTATATTTTTAAATACTGTGAATATTAGTAAAGGTACCCAGACTAATATGTACAGTACACCTATGTGTTTGAACAGTAAGTAAAGACCGAAACAGAAGAGAAAATAAATTCTGAGCCTTAAATACTCAAAAAGGAAGCTTTTGAAATTATTAGTCTTTTTCTAAAAGAAAAACAAATTCTATGGAAACAAATTCTAGATTGTAACTGTTTAGATGTGAATAATAAAACATTAAATATGATTAACGCCTTTTATGAAAAACACATTTCAACCGTTTTTGTCAATATTAATGTGAATATTTGAAAATGGTGCATTTTAAAAGTTGATTGAATTATGATTCTTTTTTGTTCTAAAACCTTCTCCGGTAAAACACATCTTCATACTGCTGAGCGCAATTTTCCTAGATATATCAACATATAACAAGCACAGTATTGAAACAAACTTTCTAGTATTTTATTGACACATTTTACATTACCTGGAGTTGTACCTCTCTGGACCAGTTTTTTTTTTAAAGGAAGTTGGGGCATCATGATACTTTTCCTGATTTTTCTAAATTCCCGTACTGAAAGCCTGATTGTACAAATACTTATGCACGTGACTAATCCCACTGAGATCAGTGGGACTACTGAAGTAAGTGACTTGGGTGCATGCTTATAAGATTGGGTTCTATGGCCCTGATCCAGCAAAGCCTTTAAGCATGTGGGTAACCTGAACACATATTTAAATTTTGCTAGGGGGCCTAAGAAGTAAACAACTCCTAACATATAGCACTTGTTATATCAATCATTTCATATTTTTACTGAAAGAATTACCCTTTGTTTTAGACCACTGAAATATAAGTCACTTCATAATCATGTACAATGTTGCATTTTGAAGATATTTTAAAAAATTCTATGGGGCGGATTTTTTTTTTTTAAACACTTTAAGCAGAACTTGGAAAGGGAGAGAAGAAAGGAGTTCTGACTCAAATGAGAGCATGATGTTGGAGGGGGGAAGCAATGGCACAATTTGGCCCTAAAAACATATATAGAATGCAAATGGAAGGTACTTTTACATTTAACTACAAAAATGGAAAAGATGGATGGACTTTGTGGAAACCTACCACTCACTAGAATTATCAGTTTGCAATTTGACAAAGACTTCATTGAGACTTTTTTTTTTTTTTTTTTTGAAAAAAAGAGTGTAAGGAAAACAACAAACTCACTCCTCAGCTCACTTGAAAGCTTGTTAGAAAGTTCTTCTAACAAGGATGGACAGCAAATGCACAAATCACTAAAGAAACAAAAGTGCAAATTTTCTGCTTTGAGAGATTTTGATTTGGGCATACTACCATGGCAGTTTGATTCACTGAACGTGTTCATGTTATTTCCTCCCCAACTGCCTGCTAGACTTTTGAATCCAGTGTTCAAAAGTCAGTATCACTGAAAAATATTAGGGTCACATTTTAAAACATCAAATTAGATTTTTTTTGTCACTTATCATGGACTATTTTTATGGACAGCCATAGTTTTTTTGGTTTTGTTTTTTTTTTTCCTCCCTCCTCCCCTTCCCTCTCCAATAACCAGATCATGGGGTGGCCAGCCATGGAGTATTGGAAAAGCAAAACAAAAACTCTGTCTTCACCCAGTCCAAAACCTAGCACCTTTTTATAAAACTCCTATCCCAGACCCAGATGCCTCCAAAGTATTAACCCACAACTGAGCAATCAGGCAGTTAGACTAAGGCTCACAAGGGTTTGTTTCTAGACTTCAGACCAAAAGGAGATGTTTAAATCTGAAGAACAATATGATGCCACATAAGAGCACCACACACCCTGTTGTTAATGTTCAGCTAATAGGAAAATAGTAAACTTAAAGCATTTTGTTGGCAAGCCCTTCAATGCTCCCAAAGAAGGCAGGAAGCGAAGAGAGACTTGTGTGGGACTCATAATTGCAGCTTCCACTGATTTTCCTTAACAAGTTTAACAGACTATGACTCGACTTCAATACATCTTTGTACAATTTCACACACAAAGGAACACATACATGGCTGTCACTTTTAGTTGCCCAGACATTTGGTGATTTCTATATGTTTATTGTATACACCACTCACTGCTAAAAATGAACTGGGCCATTTGCATTCTCATGTGAAACCATTAATCCAGTCAAGGGAAGTATGAAAATAATATCTATATGATCAAACAGTTGCATACAAACACAAAATAAATAAGTTAAATAAATTCAATGAAAGAAAACAATCCTAGTAGTTGTTTTTTTTAAAAAACTAACTTTACATATTATACATATAAATTATCAGGTTTTTCTATTACGTTGTTAGAACTTAAAAAAATAATTAAAATACTTCTGAAGTATAATAATCTGGGTCTGCAGACTGTTACTGTGACCTGACTTTCAGATTCAGCCCTCAGTGTCAGCACAGACATTTGTTGCAAAGCAAGAATAAGTTAAGAAAAGGACAGATAAAATAAATCATTACAGAGGGTGTGCCTTACTGGGCCACAGTAGTGCTTTTCAGCATGTGGAATGTACACTTCTAACTGGATGAGCATGTGAATGATGCAGCACTCAGTAGAATTTAGGTGCGCTGACCAAGCCTGCCTCCATTTTGATTACACAAAATCAAACCAGCTAGAAGCAGCTGTGTAACTTCTCAATTTAGCTCACACAGAAATTGACACAACCATATGTATTAAGAGACACTGTCACAAATTCATCTCAAGGATGTGTTCCCTCTGCTTTTCAAACACCGGTAATGTTTGAACTCTGTTTACACTTGGAATGTTTTCTCTCGAAGTGAAACTGTGCCTTCAGACTTCATAAATTTTGTCTTGCAAGTAGCTAAATAATGAATCCAGTCCTTTGGAAGAACTCCACAGCTGTTTTAACATCTGACACTCTTTTTCATTTACATCTTCAAGTCCAGATTTCAGGAAGCTCCGCACTAGACATTTAGACTCTTCTAATACCTAAAGTGAAAATATTAGTAAAGATTTTTTTATTTTTGATCTGTTTAACTTATTATGGACAGCAGTATTACCAGTGCTTTACTACTTAAATAATTATCTCCGTGGTGTAGAGAAGTTGGACCTGATTTTTCAGAAGTATTAAGCAGCCACTGCTCCATCTGGAGTTTATGGAAGCTGCTGATACTCAGCACAAACATTTGTATTTATGCACTGGCACCAAGATTTTAAAAAATAAATAGTGATTTCAGGGGCCTTCCTTGGGCCACCTTAATTTAGAAACTGTTTTAAGCCAAATTACGTTGTCTCCCTTTTAGGGTGACTAGATGGCAAATGTGAAAAATCAGGATGGGGCTGGGGGGTAATCGGTGCCTATATAAGAAAAAAGCCCCAAATATCGGGACTGTCCCTATAAAATCTGGGGGTTAATACAAGATATTAGTGTTTATAGAAAAGGGAGGCAAAAGAGCAAGTTCTACCAAACAACTGAGTCCTAGACTAAGGTATCCTATCAGTTTTGGACTGTAACTCCTTACTATTCCAGAACTATGTTTCTTCTCAATAGACTGTAAATGGGTCAAATATAAACATCAGGGATTTGGGGTTTTTTTTGGTGATGGTTTTTGTTTTGTATTTTTATGCATAATTGTCCACAATTAAATAGAATGGGACCATTGTATTCATTTTATTTTTGAATTCAATCTGGACTCCTAACTCCTTGATAATTTTCAACCCTTTTGATAGGTAGCCTTATGCTTAGTCATATCTTCACACCTTCCTTCAATCTAACAGACCTCAATAGAAGATGTTGTTGTACACGTGATCTGTGTGTGGGGGATCGGAGAATGCAGGATGAGATTCAGAGCGCTTCCCAGCTCATATAATATAGGACGTATTGGCCTGATCTGAAAAGCTTATGCTGCATTTCCAAAGACCAATTCATGGTGGGTTTAGTTCTGAGTGTCTTTTCTGAGATGTAATCTACACTTGATTTAATTAAAAATCGTCTGTGCCTTTACTGTGTCTTGATCGACAGGTCTTTTAAGTGAAATCAAGGAATGCTAAGACTGCCAGGGACATGCAATATAACTAAGGAATTAATTTGTTAGTGCTGTTTTAGGGAGGCTGTGGTTTTCATTGTTACCATTTACGTTACATTTCTTTTAAAAGCTTAAATGGGGCTGGTGCAGGAATATACATGCCTCAAGGAAAAGTGAGAGCTCTGCAGAGGTTTTAACAGCTACTAAGCTGCAATCAGAGAACAGGGAAGTAATAACCCCAGGACTAGAGTTTGCTCCCAAGATCTCACCTCTCCTACATGGACCTCGAGAATGCTCTGTGTGGTCAGAAACTGCATGGAGGGAAGAAGGTAGGGAGTTGGCAGCCTGGTGATGGATGAAAGCAGGAGCTGTGGGGGACACATTGTCCCCTTTCCCCCTCTGGCTCCCCTTCGCTGGGGTGTGTGTGTTCCTTTTAAAGGCTGTGGCAATGCAACTCCATTGGAGCCATGCTGCAGGGAGCAGAGGAGAAGCTTTAGGGAGGGACAGCATGGAGGTGCAGGTCTCCTGCTAAGCCCCTGGCTCTGTATGTGGATTCCCCAGGTTCATCAATGAGCCCTACAATCCATTCCATATTGGGAAGAGGGAAGTGAAAAAACCTGCCTCCCCAATGAAACAATCAGGGATGAAATCCAGGAGCAATCCTTGCACAGACTTCCTTCCATTAGCCCCCCTCTCCAGCGGTTTTACTACAGGAGCTGAGAATCGAGTTCTCTAGTACGTGACTAGCCCTTGTAGCACACCTTCCCTGTTTTTCAGTGAAGTTATAGCTATAAACTCCTTTTGCCTATAACTGAACTGGTTTCTGTATCATTCCTTAATACGAGTTGTAATCTAGCTGATAGAAACAAAAGCCAATAAATTTCTTACCACGGCGCTGCAAGATGCCATTTCCTTTACTCGCAGCATCACTTCTTGACTGAATGTTGTTGGCCAAAATACTTGTGACACAAGTCCTCTGCTACATGCTTCCTGAGCTGTGAGCTTTCTCCCACAGAACAACATTTCATTTGCCTGCAAAAGAAAAGGCTCATTCAAGATCGTGGGTGGTTATTTCCTTCATTCCTATACCACATATACCTGGTGCTATGGTCAAATAAGACTTGCAAATGTTTTCATCCTTCTCCTTAGTGAGAAGTACTTTGTAAAGTGCTTTTGGCAGTGACATCTAAGCATTGTAAGGGCAAATTGAAAAAAGAGATTAGCTGTTCATATCAGCATATTGATGTCAGTGATTTTACAAGTAACTGTCAGTATATAGGCAATGCTACAGCACTGATCCATGACAGCAAGTATAAGTTTTATGGGGGTCAAATTCTGATCTTTTTTTACACTGGAGTAAACTAAGTGACTAATGGAATTACTACAGATTTACACTTGTGAAGCGGACAGCACAGAGTCATGCCCCGGTGTACCTATGAACTACTAGCTATTGCATGAGTCTAGAATGGTATAGAAAGATACTTTAAAACCTCCCACATTAGCTTTGCCAAAGCACTTTGTCCCTTTCCTGACACATCCTTGAAAATGGCCCCTCTTCTTATATCCCTTGGGCCTTTCTTCACCAGAGACTGTAAAATGTGTCAAATTCTGTGACCGTCATAAAAACAGCGCAAAACCATATGGAATTAACCAAGCCTGCTGAGCAATTCTAGGAGAAAAGTGTCTTACCAGTGCAACACCCAGTATTTGTGGGAATGTGTATGATGAGCAGCCAGCTGGAGTGAGTCGGATCGTTGCATATGGGGTCTGAAACCAAGCCTTCTCGCTTGCCCAAACGATATCACACAGTGGTAAGATAGAAGCTCCCAACCCAAGAGCTGGGCCATTGATAGCAACTACAATTGGCTTCTTAAATTGAATAAAAGCTTTTACAAAATCCCTAAAATAAAAAAAAGGAAGTTCTTGAATAGGGAAACACTTACATTAGTTCTTGACTTTAAACTATTTATCTGAAAACAGATGTGTGTCAAATGCCTTGCTCAGTTTTTATGCCTTCTATTTTCCAACTGGGGTTTTCCCCAGATGAACAGTTCAGCTGATTTGTCTGTAATTAATGTATAAGAATACCATGGAATAGCAAATAATTTCTCTTAAATTGTATTTGGTTTGTATAGAGTAACTGAAATGCCTTGAAAATGGTAACTTTCTGTAGTATGGTTAGGTCAAGTATTATTTCTGGAACAGAAAAGGATGGATTGTATATTTAGTGGCTCTCATTCTATTCAAAGAAGGCCATTATGGATTCACGTGATCTTGCTTAGCTAGCTTGATGGAGATTTATTAAATATATTGCAGAATGAAAGAGGAGGAAAACTCAATGAGTGCACTGTTGTATACTGTTTATATACTGTTTATATTAAAGAACCCAAAGCTCTGCATCAAAGATTAATGGGAAGGTATCATACCGAGCCATCGAATAGAGACAAAACAGGTGATCTAAAGAGTACACACAAGCTGAAAGAGAGAGACACAAAGGGGAGCCACAGATTGGAAAAAACTACATTGAAGTAATATTATAAGAGTGGTATCCAGAGGTCACTTGCTGGATCTTTGTTAGAAGTGATTTAGATTAAGGTATAACAAAGATCTTCATGTTCCGCCTCTTACAACAAATCTGAAGTGATGGGGGAGGGGAAGAGAAAATAATGCAGTTGAATGCAAAATGGGTTGGCTCATTTAGATGCGAGAGCTAGAACACAGTAAACTTAGTGCAATAAGAAATTAGAAATAAGTCACCTGCCTTCTAGGAACAAGGGTATGGAAAATGGAAGTCTGTACACTGATCAGGAAAAAATGTGGGTGTAATTGTGGATAAATTATGGGTTCCATCAAACCAGTGCACAGCAAGAGAGAAGACAAACAAAATAGTGAATTATATTAGCAGAAGGAAAATGCAAAGCGTTGAGACTGGCCAAGTCTCATATGGAGCATGTTGTGAAAGAATATGAGTCCTTTACAGACATTTGCCCTTGGATGTGCTTGCAGATTTCCTACTGAGATCAATGGGATCTGTACTTGCGCATGGGAGAGCAGGATTTGGATGCTGGAGATGATAGCAGATCTCATGAAAGATTAAGGCCCTGATTTTAGCAAAGCACAGGTGTATGACTTCAGTGGAGCTAGTCACACATTTTAAAGTTAAGCAATGTGACTACATAGAGGCTTAAAGTTGTCCTTAGGTACTATGCTGGATTGGGATATAAGAGAAGGGGGTTTATTTTCAACAACAACAAAATAAAAGAAGAGAGGAGACTTTGAGATGACCCAATGTTAGTGTTTACAATGTATGAAAGAGACTGACAGTGATGTGTTTTTCAAAGATGTACAATATGATCAGTATTAAGAGGCCTGAGTTTGAATATGAGAAAATAAGGAGTGAAGAGGGAGTTCAGGAGCTCCACCTCATACAATGGACAATAAAACACAGGAACAGGTTATCAGGCAAGGCAAGTAGAGTAAGTAGTACTGTATCAATGGGTTCAAAGGCAAAGATGTGTTACTGGAAAAGGAGGGGATTAAGGGGAATTATAATTCACACTTGGCTGAGCAAAGAAAGACCCAATGATTAACTCAATGGCATTTCTCTGCCAGTAATGTGACAACCTTGATCAATTCCAATATTACAGAGTATTCTGGGCACCAAGGGAAACAAGCCTATTGATTTTGGGTACAGATCAGAAACTGGAAAAGCCTAATGCAGAGGAAAATCAAGACTCCGAGACTGCTAAGTGCAGAAGGCAGAGGAATCTCCCTTTGCCTCTGTGGCTGCCCTCATAGATCAGAGGCAGCAGCTAAATGTGCTGCGTGAGGAGACAGTCTGCACGTTGGCAGAAACAAGACAGCCTTACAAGGAGAAAGGGGGACCCCAGGAGGGGAAAGCAGAATGTGAGGGGACATTCTTAGAATTGCACTGGAAGTTGTAAACACTGTTGCACAGTGGAACTTATTACAGTGAAAGAAGAAAATGTTATGTTTGGAAGGCTTTTGTTTTTACTAGAGGAGATGTGAAAATATGGTCTTCATGTACACTTCTGAATCTTGCAATGAGCTTGGCATGGACACAGCACTCTCATTGCAGGATCAGGGCTTGTCCATCAAAGGGTCTGTGAAACAAACAAACTGCAATCCCATTGTTTTAGGCTGTGATCAATATACGAGAGCTATAGCACAGACAGAAGAAATACACTGAGAATTCTTTTCCTCTCATAATATTGGATATGAACACATTCTACTCTCAGCTAACACAGAGTGGGTAAGTTACTGTACACTGGAGCACCCTAACTACTGACAAAGCAACATTTTCTCTCTCACTACAGTGTTATTTTGTGTCAGTCAATTAACTGCTTCTCCTTTTCAGGGAATGATTAAGCAACAGAAAAGATTGACAGTTAAGTTAAAAGTTCAAGTATATTGTATTTCCATGCTCATAAAATCTAATCCCACTGGGCCAGAATCTGACATTCTTGCTGAGAGTAATGACTTTATTCTAAGACTACTACTGATGTTAGCATAAGAAAGGATGGCAAAATGGTCTATTATAAGGACTTGCTCCAAACCCCTTTGAAATAAGAATCCAATTCACTTCACTGCTTGTTGTCAGGCCATATATGAGGGACATAACAGATTTCATTGAACAGTTTATACAGGGCCATATTGCAATACCCTTCCTCGCACTGAATAGTAGCTTACAATCTATGGGACTGTTTGTGGAGTAAGGCACTATCAATGTGAGTCACAATATCACCATCTGCCCCATACTTGTTTAAATGTTGAATGGATATGTATGACTCTCCATATCTGTGGGAGTTTTGTGTGTATAAATGTATGTTCATTTTATCAAACAATAAACATGAAATAAGTATTTACATATTGGGTGTGTGCATACGTCTATATAGTGCGATTTTTTTATAGCATGGTCATGGCCATGGATCTCAAATTTAATTACTTTCATTGGAATCCACGGTAATGTGGCCCCCGCTATAACGCAGTCCCTGCGTTAACGTGGTACCTCACGTGGATCCCAAACCCTGCGCTCTAGTGAGGGTCCGGTGTGTGTGTGTGTGCATGTGTGTATATATATACATATCACAACTAGTGATTTTGGGTCCCCCAACTTGACACGCTTTGAAGGATCCTGATTTTTAAAAAGTGCTGAACATCCATCTCATAAAAACCAGGCCTCTTTTAGGTGTCCTCAGCCTCAGGAGACCCTTCTGAAAATTTAAGCCATATTATGTAATTAAATGTACAAGAAGTTCATTTTTCTATACTCTGAGTTTCAGAAATATCTAATAAAAGTATCCAAATTGTGCTGTAATAGTTGTGACAGATATCGCAATTTCCTGTGTATTCTTGGGAGACCGTACTTGATTAAATTGAAGTGTCTTTGGGGTCCATTGTATTGAATGCAAATCTTATATATTCTGGTGAGCCGGTATTGTATGTAACCTCTCCAGGAGGCAGATGTGATGTGAGGCATGGGAGTTCAAAAGTTCACACTGAAAATGTGCCAGACAAGAATGGACTTTGGGACATTAAAGTGAGGTATTCCCTGGGAAAATCTACTTAGAGATAGGTTAATGCATATTCCCCACTTCCAGTTATTCAAAAACTCAGCCTTTTGATGCTATGCCCTGAGGAATGGGTAATTGTCTGCTGATTATCTGTTCCATGAGACTGCAGATCACATGCCCAAACTGTATAAAGAAAGAGCTATACTGCAGTTGGGATTCTGCTTCTGAATCTGAGATAGTTATGAACTTATTACCGCAGGGAAAAACCCACTTGTGGGTTTTGAAGATCTGACCAGAGCTCAAAGTTGGATGAGGTGAGCTCTGCTAAGCTTTTTAGCATGCATATAGGTTCTTTTATTGTTTTTAATAATTTCCCTGTAATGCTTTTATCTTAAGAATACACGTGCTTGCTTAGAATGAGCTGTGTGATAACTTATAACTGAGGGCACTATACAGGTGGCAGCCCCTGAGGAGAAAGAAATGCACCAACATTGGCCTTTTTGGCAATTTAGCTTGCTGGGGAGATCGCAGTGTAGCCTTAAAGAACCCCAGTCAGGATGGAGTGAGATGCGTGTCTCTGCCCAAGAGAGGTGACTGCTGGGACCCTAAGAAATACAGGTACAATTGCCCTGAAACTAACAATAGTCACTGCAGGAACCAAGACACTGGTAATCAACAGACTGAGGTAATTACTAAAATGACTTGGCTACTGTTAGATAATTCTGTTAATTTATATAATGAAACAATTAAACAAGTTGTCCTAATATAGCTGAAGTCCAGATTTATGGCAAACCATCCCCTTTAGTTGGATTCCTTCTTGATCATGTCAGAATGTAATGCATAAAATTTGAAAGCTCTCAAATGAGGAATATATATTTTGTAGGAAATAATACATTTAAGGCAGGTCCTCAGCTGGTGTAAAAATATGTAGTTCTGTTGACTCTAATGCAGTAATACTGATATATACCAGCTGAAGATCTGGTCATGTATTTATACCATTGTGGATAATGGGAACATTTTGATGGTTTATACTTGTAGTGTAGACTGATTTATAGACAGAACTTCATAAACTCCAGGTTTCTATTAAAATAATCTGATAAGTTAAGCAGAACCACATTTTATCAAAATAGAACTACATTTACATATAAATTACATGATTTAAATGTAAGAAAATATCAGAAACCTTTCTAATAAGGCTCTGAAATACATTAGAATCCTGCTATATTAATATAACACGACTAAGTCATAGATCTCCATTTGTACTGAAACTCATTAAAATGATGAAAACTGAAACAAGTAAAATATCTGGCTTCAGGGAAGAACGTTAAAACATGAAGCCACAGCTAATTTAAAACACAAAGTTACATTTCAATTTGAATTTGAGTCTAGAGGAAGAATTTTGTAATACATTGAGGTACTGGAACTAAAAGTTTAACTCATTGTACTGGAAATAAAGGAGTTCTGTCTCATAAGAAAAAGCTACAGCAAACCCATTCCTCCTTGTTAAATGAATTTGTAGGACTGAAATTAGCATAAAATCAACACTTAACTATACAACGGTCTTGGACCTGACAAATATTTTTTTATAATCACATACTGCATTTCATAATTTGGAGATCATATATAAGCTTAGGTCACCTTATAGCTTCTGCAATCCTAGTGCTTTCTTTTCTTCTGTCATTGGATAACCTGCCAATTAAATATGAGTAATCTAGGCCACTACAGAATACGCTTCCCACTGCGCTGAGAAGTAGGAGTTTACTGTCGTCAGCTGATGCATTGCACAATGCTCTCCGAACTTCCTTCATGATCTGTGGATAAAGTAAAGTAAACAATTCGACATGCATGCCTTTGCAGGATAATTTATCTTGCTTTATAAAACTCTGCTTGTTAGAGATGTATATTTTAGCCACTGTAACTTAAGTACTTTGAATTATAATAGTGTTTACAAAGCCCTTACATCATTGAAGTGCTTTATGGACATGCAGTAATTCACATCCATTTTTGACAAGGTGGTATTTCTTTGCTTATCCTATGGGGCAAATTCTGGTTACCTAAATTGTTATTCTATTGATATTTAACAGATTTCAAATGGCTCTTGTTTTGCTTCTATCGCTTTAAAAAAAATAAACTGATGTACTTTGTACTGTCAAAGTGGTTACCACAGCAATAGCATGGTAAGCTCTGTATGTTTGAGTCAAATATATGAACCCTGGCCTTCAGTTCTTCCACCAGCTCAGTTAAGGCAATCTGTATCAGTCAGGTGGAACAATACAACTTTAAATGCATAGATTTATGGCTAATTTATTGTTTATAGTAGTATGGTCAGTGACATTTTAAAAGTCTACAAATGCTATGGTAATAAAAGATGATTAATTTACCGCTTGATTTACTATTAGATCAAATTATTCATAAACACTAGTCAAAATCTTTAAGACCTTGACGTAATGGTCTTGAAATAAGAAGCTATTATTATTGCAAGAACAACATCTTTCCTAATCATTTTTAAAAAGGGGAATAATAGTTCATAAATTTCTGCAGGTAGTTTTCATTCCAGCCCTGACTGAGCAAGGCGTGTAAGCACATATACAACTTTAAGTGTGTGAGTAGCCCTGTTGACTGACTACTCTTATTGACTTCTACGTGTGAAATCCAGCTGATTTAAATCAATGGGAGTTTTCTTATTGACTCCAGAGGGACTGTGATTTCATTTAGCGAGACTATGCATATCCTTAAACTTTTGTACACATTTAAGTGCTTTATTATTGAGGACCCTAAGCATGATGGGCCAAATTCTGCTCTCATTTATGCTGAAAGACTTGCATGTACAGGTAAATTTTCAGAGACCAAAAAATTTGATCTGATGAGTTAGATGTAGAGAAATAAAACATTCAGGTGGCAACTACTACTTTTCACTATTTAATGCTTGCAAAGTGCTTTCCATCTGTGAAGTGCTGTACAGACATGTAATAATCTAAATCTATTTTAAAAAATACAGGTGCAATTTTATGCATGCCGCATTTTCTGGGCAAGCTTTGCACACACAAATTCTATGATTTATGGGAATAAACTTCCATTTGCTTGTGCAAATCATGTAACGCGGTGTCTAGCTACCTGATCTGCATGTGCAAACACAAAGATCTGAATTCTAGTGTGTATAAATAGCAGGGTAAGTTTTCAGAAGGTAAAAACTCCCTTTTGTAGGTGCACATTTGAATGTTTACAATCCTGACTGTGTGTAAAAAAATAGGTAGGTAGAGGAAGAAGTTCTCAGCTCTGTAGCTAGAATTCATGTACAAAAATGGCAGCACCAATTTTGTGAGGGCAATTTATGCCCAAATCATGGAGGCAGAGTCTCAGTCGTTTTGAGACTATTAACCCACACTCATGCAAAAATGCAGCTGGGTAGAACAGCATGTGCAAATTTTGTTGTAGCTGTGAAAGGAGAACCATCTACTCAAAGTTTTTGCATGTAATTTTTTTTTAGACCTGATCAAAGCTAAACATTTATTTCAGAAGAGACAGAACTGGGTAAGGTAGAGATCTATTGGATTGACTAGTCTAACTCCCTGCTATTATAGGATTGTTCTAGTCAGTCTATTTTCTAATGTTTTATGTGTCCCCAACCCTGGGACTTCCACTATTTCTTTGGCAGTCAACATCTTCGGGCAATATTATGTGGCCAAATAAGAAACAAAACTTCCTGTTGATCGTAATAGGGAGTTTTGCTTCAAATCTGATGATAGGATATGCTCTCCACTGCATTATTCAATTTGTTCATGAAAATACTGAATAGTACCAGCCCCAGGACTGACCCCCGGATGACTTCACAAATTCCCCTGATAGTTATCAATGATTCACTGTTAAACTACTTTTTGAATAAGGTCTTTTAACTATTTGTGCAGCTGCCTTATAGTAATTTCATTTAGACCACATTTCCCTAGTTTCATTATACAAATGTCATGTGGGACTGTGTGAAAAGTCTTACTAAAATCAGGGTATAACACCTGCTCCTTTCCCTTATCTATTAGGCCAGTAAGTCTATCAAAGAAGGAAATTAGGTTGGTTTGGCATGATCTGTTCTTGATAAATCCATTCTGGCTGTTCCTTTATAATCCTGTTATCCTCCATGTGCTTGCCAATTGATTGTTTAATAATTTGTTCCACTAACTTTCCAGGTTGACCAGTCTCTAATTCCCTGGGAACTCTTTGTTCCCACTTTCAAAGGATCTCACCTGTCCTCCAGAAGTTTTCAAAGATAATTGCTAATGGTTCTGAGATTGCTTCAGTTTAAGTACCCTATAATGAATTTCATCTGGTCCTCCCAAACTGAGAACATCTAACTTACTTAAATATTCTTTAACCTGATCTTTCCCTATTTTGCCTTGCATTCTTTCCCCCTTGTTGTTGTTAATATTAGTTGTGTTGAGTATCTGGTCACCATTTAATCTTTCTTGGTGAAGACTGAAGCAAAATAGTCAATAAAAACCTCAGTTTTTTTGATGTCATCAGTTGTTAGCTCTTTTTCTCTGCTAAGCAGAGGACTTACACTTTCCTTAGTCTTTCTCTTGTGCCTAATGTGTTTAAAGAACCTCTTCTTTATTGGCTTCTATGTCCCTTGCTAGGTGTACCTTATTTTGTGCCTTAGTCTTTCTTATTTTATTCGTACATGATTGTGCTATTCTTTTATATTCCTTCTAAGCAATTAGTTCTCATTTCCACTTTTTGTAGGATTTCTTTTTGATTTTTCAGGTCATTAGAAAGCTCCGGATAGAGCCAAAATGGCCTCATACTATGCTTACTATCTTTCCTTAACCCCAGGATAGTTTGCAATTGCCTTTAATATTGTTTCCTTGAGAAACTGACAGTTCTCCTGAACTCCATTTTTCCTTAGATTTTTCTGCCCATGGGACCTTACCTACCAGTTCTATGAGTTCGTTGAAGTCCATTATCTTTATTCTGTTGCTCCCACTCCTTCCTTCCCTTAAAACCATGAAATCATCATTTCATGCTCACTTTCACCCAAAGTGCCTTCCACCTTCAGATTCACTTCTAATTCCACCGTGTTGGTCAGAATCAAGTCTAAGATGGTTGTCCCCTCTGGTTACTTCCTTCACTTTCTGGGACAAAATGTTGTCCGCTACGCATTCCAAGAACTTAATGGGAATCTTGTGTTTTGCCAAATTACTTTTCCAAAGTCCCCCCATTATTCCCTTTGTGTTTTGGATATTTCTGTTGTTTGTTTTAGAAATGTCTTATCCCCCTCCCCCTCCTTATTTAGTGGTCTATAGTAGACCCCCTACCATGATGTCACCCTATTTTTTACCTCTTTTATCTTTTTACCCAGAAACCCTCAACTGGTCTGCCTCCCACCTCCTTCTGGACCTCAGAACAAATATCTATGTTTTGATGTGTAAAACCACACAGAAGCAGCAATTTGAGAAAAGGTTTTATTAAATGTACACAACACTCCTCCCCATCTCAATTCCCTCTCTTTTTTTTTCCCCCCCAGTGTTGAAGATTGTCTGTTTGCAGAGGGAGCTGAAGGACTTTAAAGATCAGTTCCTGGGAACTGATCCCTGGGATCAAGTTGAATCAGAGGCGGCCAAATTTCTGACATTCACGGAAAACATTTTAAAAATATAAATGAGAACTTACTTTCACTCCAACAAATGAGACATAATTCATATTTATATAAACACCCAAAATTAGAGGGGAAAAAAACCCAGAAAGCCTATCCGTAGGTTACCTCTTCCAGTCTCCTGATAATTTCTGTTGCACCTCTCTTAATTTGTTAATATTTATTTAGTAAAGATGTGCTCAGAAGCTGAACAGAATATACGTGGATTACCAGAATTCCCTGGTTTTGTGATATGATGCCCATGCAGCCTAAAATTCTATTGGCCTTTCAACTATTCCATGGTGCACATTTGTCTCTAACTTGTAGTTCTATCAGACTCTTCTAAGACTCTTTCGGTATTATAGTTTTCCACACTTCTCATTGAATATCTGTTCTAGATTGTTTTCCTACAGGTGTTTAAACATACATAAATAGATGTAGCATACTTATTGATAATCATACAGGATAAGCATAGTCTGCTTCTTGGGCTACACAATGGTGTATTTGCTAGCAATATCCCAAAAAGAGTATCATTTGGGTCCAGTTCATGCCATTATTTTTTAAAGCAGAACTTCCCACTGAACTCAGTACAATATATTCTTTTATTACTTTCAGTCTTTTTCCAGACGTTCTGTAGGGTCCCATGTACTATTTCTCTTGCCTCTCTAGTATTTTCATCTTCCTGTCACTTAATATAATTTGTGAAATTCATTAAAATGTAGTTTATTTTGTCTTCCAGACCAAATCCAACACTGATTCCTGCAGTGACCCAGTAGATATCTTCTCCAACTCAATACACTGCTGTTTATTATTAACTTTTCTTTTATGGTCCTTCAACCAGTTTTAATTTGACAGGAGATTAATCCTACCAAAGTCCTATTTGAACTAATGATTTAATGTTATTAGCAAAAATTCACAAGACCAGATCCTTAGCTGTTGTATATCAGCCAAATAACCAAATTAAGCCAACTAAGGCTCGGTCCTGCATCTAGTGCTTTGCTGTAATCCAGATATATTAAAACTACTGCTTTCTTTAGATTGCTAATTTTGTAGTTCTATAAAAAAAGCAATCAGGTTTGTCTGGCAAGATTTCTCTTTTATAAACCTATATACAATGTACTTAAATTGCAAAAAAAAATTAGACTACTGTCTTTCTAAGAGCTTAGTTTGGTTATTCCCTCCCCACCCCCTTTTTACAAGTGGGAGTTTTTAAAGTCTTCTCTCTAAACTTTGCTTATATTCAGGAAGACTCAGTGAATTGGGAATTTATCCCTAAACTCGTCTACACATGACCTGTATAAATCAATAGAAGTACCAGGTTTAAAAAATTAAATTTCATGTATTTATTTGAAACTATAACAGTCCATTTGCTGATTTTTTTTTAAAGAGAAACATTCTCTAAAAATGTTACAATGAGCAAAACATTCTAAATCCTTGCTATCATTTTTATAACTATTCTGTAGTGATTACTTTTGATGGCCTTGTTAATATACATTTATTTCTATTATTTATTGATACTTCAGCACTCTGTAAGCACATTGAGTCCTTTCCCGTACAAGGATATCTGATAAATTATATGGGGATGATCAATCCTACTGGAATGATAGGGCAATACTTGTGATTGCTTCTTATGGCGGACTTCAATTTGTCTGCGAGGAGAATAATAATACAGATAGTTGTCAACCTGTCCCTGACGTATTTCATGAGAAGAAGAGTGCAAGTAAACCAGTGATGTGACATAAATCCATAACACTACAAGCACTGCATTTTTTTCATGGCTAGAAGAATGACTATTGATACCTCATATGTGTATTTTCCCTTTCAGTTTTTGACTAGTAATGCATATGTAAATCTTTACCAAAGCCATTAGCAATCTAGAATATATTTTCTCATCTATTCTTCTGCTTTATAATTCAGTAAATTATTAATCCCCAGAAGTTGTTACCCTAACTAGGAAGAATAAAAACAACGGATTAACCATGTTCCTGGGTTTGAAACAGATTTTGGATTACCAAAAGCTGTTGAGTTTAAAAAAAACAATAACAGAAGTTTTCTATATATTCAGGCAACAGATTTTCAAAAAAGTTAGAATCAAATCTTCAAAATTAGCAAGTGACTTGTGAAGTTAAATGACCTGTTGGTGAAATTTATGTTGAAAATTTGCATGGCTCTTTAAAAAATGAAAAAATACCAAAGCAAAACTGCTCATTTTGAAAAATTATAATGTTTAGTTAAAGATAAAAAGAAATAATCCCATTACTAATCTGAATCCTTTTTTTTTCAAAAACCACTATGGCACTGAGCCAATTTCAATCAATGCAAATCCTAAAAGAAAGGAACAGGCACATTTTATGCTAAAATCACCTGTATGAACTTCAACTGTGATGTAATTACTTGCAACACATTATGATGTTCCATTTAGTCTTAGCTTACTCTCTTTACTCTTGATATCAACAAGCCTAGTGATAATAACTTGAATTGCATACCATAGTTGAGGTTAATAGTTTCTCAGGCAAATGTTTGCTTGGCTCTGCTTTGATATGTGCAGAGAAGTCTATAATATAACCTTAGGGTTTTTAGATATCTAATTTAATAAACAGCGTAAATCACTAGTTTAACAAAACAGCTAAAGCCCAAAGCCCCAACTGTGGCTGGGTCAGGAGGAATCACAATGGAAAGCAGAGAAGCTATGGGGAGAGTGGGCCTTTGTGTAATGTATAATTTAGTATGATTCTGGACTGCACAAGCCTTGCTGCCTTGTCTGCTTACTCTACTGGTGGTAGCAAGCATGGGAGTTCC
Organism: Dermatemys mawii; assembly: GCA_007922305.1. Classification (NCBI taxonomy): domain Eukaryota; kingdom Metazoa; phylum Chordata; order Testudines; family Dermatemydidae; genus Dermatemys; species Dermatemys mawii. The sequence goes on along the minus strand of ML677343.1, from coordinate 26,366,062 downwards.
AGTGTAGCTAGACCACTCAGGTTTTAACTTCCATGTCAGCTAGACATGAAGTTAAAACTTGAGCAGATTTGAGCAAACATTGTTTTCTCCTCTGTTTCTAATAGAAATGAAATGAACCTAGTAACTTTTAACAAAACGAAACCCTCTTCCCCACTCTAAGTGTTCTGCAAGTGTGTGGTTAGTTCTGGTAAAAGGTGTGAAACTGACAGCCCCAGGGCCTGAAGCTCTGCGTTCACCCATAGAATATTGCCTCAACCCTGCCTAGGAGAAACCACATGCTAGGGACCAGGGATTTGCTCCATACTGCATGGCCCTAGGTGTCTTTGCTAAAATTGTGGGTTTTAAACAGGCAAGCTGGAGGTGAAACGCTAGTTACCCTGTTACTAAGCTCTGACCATCCAGACCCTAGATATTAATGTAGCTTTAGAAAGAGGCTATTTATTTCCTTGTTTCCAGCTTCAGCAATGATCTCAGCCCAGTACAGGGAATACTGTCAGTGCTGCAGATCTGAGAGAAGGAGCCCACTATATTTGTTTGTGTGGTTCATGCATAGAGGTGGGCTGCTGGGTTACAGAAGAATTCAAAGGCGTAGGCCAGGTATGGCTTATCTGGAGAATTCTGGGCTCTAGCCACACTGCTCAATGAATTTGAACTCCTGTTGGCGATCTGGGAATGAGCGCTCAGGATCAGCAGCACAAAGCTATGTCTGTTGAAAGTTAGCACAACAAATCTTTGGTTTGCTTCACTCAGCGGTCATTTAGTTATAGTACAGCATCTCATACTTGTACAGAAAGTTGTTTCACTCATAATGGAGTGATAGATTCTATAGGAATGATGGATTTTAATGTAATTTTTATGTGTATGGTGAGTACCGTTAAAATGGATGTCTGGTGCATTATAGGATTTACCTTTACTGCAGTATATATATGGTATGTGTGTGAGATATATACACACACACACACACACACACGGCCTTATAATTTGGGTCCTACTAAATTAATGGCCATGAAAAACGCATCATGGACTGTGAAATGTGGTCCCCTCCCACCCCTCTGGTGAAATCTGATCTTTTGAATGCTTTTACGCTATACTGTACTACATAAACTATGGATGTCACAGGTGAGACCAGCAGTTCTCAAATTAGGGGGTTCTGACCCAAAAGGGAATCGCAGTATTGTCACTTTTTCTTCTGTGCTGACTTCAGAGCCGGATGGCTAGAGAGCGATGGTTGTTGGCCGGACATCCAGCTCTGAAAGCAGCGCTCCAGTAGCAGCACAGAAGTAAGGGTGGAAATACCACACCATGCCACCCTTTCTTCTGCACTGCTGCCTTCAGAGCTGGGCAGCCAGATAGTGGCAGCTGCTGACTGAGGGCCCAGCTCTGCAAGCAGCAGTGCAGAACTAAGGGTGGCAATACTATACCATATATCCTTGTATCTGCACTGCTGCTGGCAAGGGTTCTGCCTTCAGACCTGGGCTCCTAGCCTGCAGCTACCACTCTCCAGCTCCCCTTCTCTAAGGGTGGTGCTGCTGCCAGCAGCCGTGAGGCATGCCGTGTCTTAGGTGCATTTAACATGCACAATTTCCATTTTACAGGGTCAAAAACAAAAAAAAGAAAATTTTCATATTTTTCGTTTTCCCTTTCTTTAGGGCGGACGATTTTGCCGCTTGACGCGGAAACTGCGGAATGGAACCCTCGCATAAGATGTGACATGCCAGCATAGCAGTACTGTAACCTCCCCCCCAAAAAACTTTGCTACCCTCCCACAACTCTTTTGGGTCAGGACCCCTACAGTTACACCACCTTGAAATTTCAGATTAAAATATCTGAAATCATGAAATGTATGATTTTTAAAATCCTATGACCATGAAATTGACCAAAATGGACCATGAATTTTCGTAGGGCCCTACTTATAAATATTGCAAAATCTGTGGGTGGAAAGTGTCTAGTTTCGTATGGTACCAACAGTGTGTGTGTTTATGTGTGTTCCCAGTATGAAAGACTGAGAGAACGTTCCCCACTGGATCTTAACTATTTGGGGGGAAAAAAAAGGTAAAATTGAAGGCCTGCTGTGCTTGGCAATGGTTTTAGCTGTATTCAGTTATTGGGAATTAATTTCAAAATGACACCATTTGTTACTTAATAGAAGTTCTGATAAAAAATACAAAACAATCCTAAATCTTAGATGTAGAATGACTGACTCAATGGAAATCCATAACATCACTTATGTCACTTATACAGAGACACCCTGAATCCTTGTGCTTTTGAGTGCAGAGTTGTAAAGAATACAGTGCATGAAAATGTCAAAGGACAATTAAAAGCAGTGAAGGATTAAGATGACTTTTAATTTTTTGAATGTTTATTCTGAAATGCATGATTTGAGATGTATATGTGTATAAATCCTTGGTAGTAATCAAACTTTGTATGAGAGGCCAGATTTCCACCAAGGGTGATAATTTTAACATAGAACAACTACTTCTTAAAACTGCAGGCAGGGATTAGTGATCACATCTTTCCTTTTCCTACTCTTCTTTTATTTGGGGAGAGATTATTTGAAAAAATAATTTCCATTGCATTTAATAATCCATCTGGATAAAATTCCAAGCATGGAAAGATGGAATATTTGAGCTCTATAAATTTTTAAAAGCTATTCAGCAAGGAACCCCACCCTCCAAAAATACAGATAAGAGAGTTGCCTTAATTTTCAGGTTAACCACATTCCCATCTATTAAGATGGCTTTCTTTTGCTTTTATGGCTGCATGCTTACCTCTGGGGTCAGTGCATTGTTATCTGAAGTCTGGCTGGAGAGCAGAATGTGTGTGAAACCATCTTCTTTCCGGACCACAATGTCCCTGAACCGACAGTTACTTTCATTTTGACGCACGCTGTACCTTAGTCTCTTATCAAAGACATAATCTTTCTCCCCATCCAGTTTCCTTTTCACAGTGCTCTGCAGGTTCAGGCCTCCGTTGGCCAGAGAGGAACCTTTCAAATGCAAACAACCAAAATGGATACATGTGATCATGTCTGTATCTCCAAAGAAAACAGTGTAGCATATTATTAACCTGAATTTCACTTGATGTCTAGATCATCCTATTCCAAGAGTGGGCCAAAATGTGTCCAGCAACCAAATGTGGCCCACAAATTCTAGGGTGTCCCCTGACCACTCACTTTTACTGCAGTGGTTCAATCTGTGTATCCCAGCATGAAATGCTTTATCATGATCTGAGCAGAAGACCACATAGATCTAGATCAATCATTGCATTTTGGGACAGGTAGTTTCAACAGACGTCCCTGTAGTGGAAAATGAGAGCAGCTGTACCCTGCTCTTTTATGTGAATTTGGGGTGACCCTCAAGTTCATGGGAAACCTCTAATTCAGTTTACTTTGGCAAAGCTGGGCATGACTGACGTAGTCCATATAATCTCTTGTATACAGAGCTAAAGCTATTATCGACTCCATTTCACAATTTTATGTAGGAACAGGATCTTCAATTGTACGTCTCTACAGGGACTCAGAGCAAGATACACCAGTTCATAATAAACATTTACAGCTAAGTTGACTCCACTATCACACTTCTCTTCCTTATAATTCCAGCGTTCACCATTAAAGGTAGTATTTTACCCATTGTTATACAACTGTGGTATGTGAGATTATGCTCAAAACAGGATACACCTTGGTAGGAGGTGCTCCACTGGAGAGGCTGCAAGGAAATGCAAACATATTTACCAAGTATGTACACAAGAGAAGTGTAAAAAAAGAGGACAGCCATTTAGAAATTTGGTCACCCTTTTTAGCTTACTTAGAGGATGAGGGCTCTCCAGCTAGGAAGCCAGAATCTTTAGGCAGGTTCTGTGAATATTAATCTGTTCCTTAACATCATTATATATTACTTATTTATTTCTTATTGTAATTTTAATAAAAAGTCCCCTCCGCACTAAAGAGAAACAAGAACACAATTGTGATATCTCATATACCACTGTGTAGTAGCAGCAGATAAATACTCTCTTTAATCACCTGTACTTTTAATACATTTTTTTGCACAGTTTAATGTTGGTGCCATTTTGCTGAACATATATTGATAGGAAAACACCAAATCAATGACAAGAAATACATGCTTAATCTTTAAAAACAAAACCACCACAACAAAACAGCATCTTACTGAGAAACATTCAGTTTATCCTGAGTTCTGCTTGCAGCAACTTGTAACTCCTGCTTTGTTCATATTTATAATTCCTATGGGATATTCAGGAAATATATTGTCATTAGTAACAATACACAAGTAGCCCAAAGGCTGTGTTATGGAGTCATAAAAATATCCTAAACACATGCTTTCTGTAAGTCGTCTCTTTTTTGCACTTATAGATATCTTAAATGTCATTACCATTAAAAATTATGGGTAAGTAAAATAATTAAGTTCATGGAGGATTGGTCAATAAATGGCTATTAGTCAAGATGGTCAGAGATGTAACCGCATGCTCTGAGTGTCCCTAAACATCTGACTGCTGGAAGTTGAGACTGGTTAATGGGGTAGATGACTAGATACATTTCCCTGTTCTATTCACTCCCTCTGTAGCATCTGGCATTGGCCACTGTTGGAAGCCAGGATACTGGGCTAGATGAACCATTGGCCATACTAGATCAGACTATTCTTATGTTCTTATATAGACAGTACAAAAGCAGAAGTTAAAGTTACTCAATTTACTTGCTATATTGGCCACTAAAAAAAGAGAGAGAGGCCCAAAATACTCCAAACACACAGGAAGGAAAAAGAAGAGTTCAGTCTGATCCAAACCTGAATCTGTATTTAATTGTTCTTACCTCTACAGTGGAGTACACCAACCTCCTGGTTTTCGTATTAAAAAGCGAAGAGGTTTTTTTTGTTTGAGGAGGAGGAATGGAAATTAGGACTGGGATTTAAATTTTTGTATTTTAGATCTTCTTTGTCCAATTAAAAATACAAACAAGACTGTGATGAATGTATAGTGAAAGATTCTTCCTTCGATAGTCTTAATATTTCCATTACTTGATGTCTGAGTAGCTAATTCAACTACATAATTAGCCGTCACTAAACCCTGGACTCTGCAAATGTTCACATCCTGTAAAATATCCGTTTAAGCTCTGTGATTGTTATATTTAGTACTAAACTATATTAAATCTCTTGTAGTTAGCGGTTACTTTATTTTTTTCAGAGATTCAATAAAATTCTTTTTACAGTTAAATTATAAACACTATCTAGTAGAGCTCTAGCAGATATATTCAATTAAAGAATGGTTTATTAATTGAAACATTAAATTTAAATTAGTTACTTAGTTTAGAAAGAATATTCAAAGCCTTTAGGGTGGTTTTTTACTGGACAGGAATTATTTTCAAATGTAAAAATCCCAAACCAACAACGCATGTCATTTAATGCTTAAAATTTTACCAGTTACAACTTGTACATTTTTGGCTTCTTCCTGGTTTATAGTGACTCATTACTAGAGCACAGTGACTTGTCTGGTAGTTTATTCCTTTTTTTTTCTGTCCATGAATTATTTGCAAACTGAGGTCTCAATCTTGCAAACACATATGTACTTAACTTTAAACTCAGGAGGAGTTTCATGGAAGTCAGTGGGTGTATTAATGTGCTTAACGATAAGCAGTGTAGAAGTGCCTGCAGCACTGGAGACTGACTGACTGACTTTTACAGATTTGTTTGCCATTCAGAATTGTTCAGCCAATACTTTGTGAAAGCATTTTAGCCTGTCATTGTTTGAAACCAACTTCCTTTATCTAGGTCTTCATCTTTTTACTGTTTACTAGCAGTATATGTCATCTAGGATGCATGGTACTGTTTCTTGTGCCTGACTGGAGGACTGGGGCTTTTTTTACAAACAGTAGATGGAGGGCGGGTTGCCAGGTGTCCAGTTTTCTACTGGAATGCCCGGTCGAAAAGGGACCGTTACAGCTCTGGTGAGCACCACTGACTGCACCCTTAAAAGTCCGCTCAGCGGTACAGAGGGGCTAAGGCAGGCTTCGTGCCTGCCATGGCTTCCAGAAGCAGTGGTATGTCCCCGCTCTGGTTCCTATGAGTAGGGGCAGGCAGGGGGCTCTGCATGCTGCCCTCACCCCAAGCACTGGTTCTGCAGCTCCCATTGGCCAGGAACCATGGCCAATGGGAGCTGTGGGCAGCACCCGCGGACGGGGCAGCACACAGAGCCACCTTGTCATGCCTATGTGTAAGAGCCGGAGTGGGGGACATGCCACTGCTTCTGGGAGCTGCTTGAAGTAAGCGCTGCCCAGAGCCTGCACCCCAGATGCCCTCCCATGCCCCAACCCCCCTCCTCTGCCCTGATCGCCCTCCTGCACTCCAAACCCCTCAGCCCCAGCACGGACCCCCCTCTGGTACCCCAAATTCATCATCCTTGGCCCCATACCAGAGCCCTGTACCCCAACCCCTGTCCCAGCCCTGAGCCTCCTCTAGCACCTTGAATCCCTGATGTCTGGTCCCACTCCGGAACTCACAGCCCTAGCCCAGAGCCCAAACCCCCTCCCAACCCCCTGCCTCAGCCCCGAGACTGACCCATACTCCAAACTCCTCGGCTCCACCTCCCCCACCTCCCTGCAGCTTGAAGCCACCACCAGCAGCCTGCCCAAACCCCTCATTCCTGGCCCACCCCAGAGCCCACATCCCCAGCTGGAGACCTCCCCCGCCACATCCCAACCCTCTGAGCCAGCCTGGTGAAAATGAGAGAGTGAGGGTGAAGAGTGTGAGCGACAGGGGAGGATGAAGTGAGTGGGGGCGGGACCTCCAGAAAGGAGTAGGGCAGGGCAAGGGTGTTTAATTTTGTGCGAGTTGAAAGTTGACAACTCCTAATGAGAAAGCAAAGAAATTTCAAGATGGCTACTTGAATAGTTGGCCTTGATAGGAAAGAAGTCAGACATGACAATCATAGTTGTTCCTTCTGGCCTTTAAATCTATGAACAACCTGTGGTATGAATCTTCAAGCAAACATGTACTAAGACAGGTATTCATCAATTTTATTTTTCAAAAACCTTCTTATAAATAAACAAAATTTCTTCTATAAATGTTCATGTGAAATGAACAACTGGGGTTGTGAATAATTCCTTTTTTCTTTTGGATCAATGTTTCCAGTACTACTTTTGTGCCCTATTTGCTCTGCTTTGTGCTCACCATGTTGTTGGTCCATCGGTAAGCCTGCTGGAGAGGGAGATTTTGCAATAAAGTCTAAAGAACTTAGGAAATTAGATGCAAGACTGGACATGAGATGGAAGCAGCCTCAGGCTAACTGCATTGGTAATCTGCATACTATTAAGGAATAAGCAACAGCTGTTCTAAGTACAGATGGTAAGGGAAGGAAGGGGGTTTAATTCTTACGGGAAATCCAGCATAACAAAAAGCCTCTCGTCAATCAGTGTATCATCATTATCTGTTGCATCTCATTTTGTTCAAATAGTGCGCCAAGTGGGGAAGTTAAAGATATAACGAAAGAAACTCTTAACTTCACAGCAATTATTATAGGTGAAGTGTGTGTCAGCTGACAGGATTTTAAACCAACAGAAGGTCTATGGAACCTACAATGGCACCTATGTTTTCTAATTTATTCTTTCCTCAAATGACACTGTAGATTGCATATAGATATTCTGTTGGTTAAAATCCTGTCAGCTGACACACATTTTACATGAAACCTAAAACAATTATAGGCAAAGATTTACAGCAATGCAACTAAAATCAGTCTGGTCATTTTTGCATGAAACCTAAAACTGATACAAATAACTATCCATGGATTATCTATGGGAGGAATGTCTGATAGTCCCATGATAGTGCAATTCTGTATCAAAATTCTGACCAATGTTGCCTGTCAATATTAGTATTCCAACATGGAACACAGACGCTCACCTCTAGCTGTTGGAACCTAAAAATAATTTAGTTATCTGCTTAGATGGGCCAAGATAATGAATATCAATCTCTGCCGCTATAATTAAAGAATGTTTTTCTACTGAACACTCAGCCTAGGTCAAAATGGTGCCTAACTTTTATCACCTGGTTAGTATATGGTAGGGTAACAGTTAACACCTTAATATGTCAAGATGAAAAATGACTGTGGCATAGAGTAAAGCTAACCACACCCTAAACAATGAATAATGTATGTGAAATAAATTAGAGATGTCACAAAGAAACATAGGAAGCTTTAGCTACCTCTGAACTTGCTTTCCTAGCCTAAGCACAGAGACGAAAAATTAGTTCATCTTTTTGATACTCTCAGTTTATATGTGAAAGAAAGCACAAGACAATGTTTCCTTAATTTAGCTAGGTCTATAAATTAAATACTCGTTATAAATAATCTGCAGTAAAACTTGTGAAGGTGTGTAGAAAGAGCCATGTCAAGATTGGGTGGGAGAGTTGGTAAAAGTCATCAAGGGAACAAAATTTACATTAGGATTTGAGATCCCAGCTGGCTTCAGGGCCACATTATGCTAGGTGCTGTGCAAAACTCATCCTGATAGACGTACTGTCTAAAAAGATGAAACAAAGAGTGGGAAAGGAAACAGAGAAGTGATATGCTTAAGGTCATCCAGCAGTTCAGGGCTGAGCCAGGAACAGAACCCAGTCAAGTGCCGTTATGCACTAGACCATGCTGTCTCTCTAGTTACCATGTTAGCTAACAATTGAGTAGGGCCCTACCAAATTCGTGGCCACGAAAAACATGTCACGGGCTGTCAAATCTGGTCTCCTCCTGTGAAATCTGATTTTCGGTGTGCTTTCACCCTATATTATACAGATTTCATGGGGGAGACCAGCGTTCCTTGAATTGGGGGCCCTGACCCAAAAGGGAGCTGCAGGGGAGTCGCAAGGTTATTTGGGTGAGTGACAAAGAGTCCTGTGGCACCTTAAAGACTAACTGAAATTTTTTTTTTCAGAGCATGAGCTCTGAAAAGGTTATTTGGGGGGCACAATTTGTCCCCTTACTCCTCCCTGCCTTTAGAGCTGGGCAACCGGAGAGCTGTGGCTGCTGGTTGGGAACCCAGCTCTGAAGGCAGAACCTCTGCCAGCAGCAGTACAGAAGTAAGGGTGGCAATACCATAGCAAGCCACCCTTACTTCTGCACTGCTGCCTTCAGAGCTCGGCAGCTGAAGAGTGGCAGACCAAAATGGATGGTGAATTTGTTAGGGTCCTATTGATGAGTCTATCACACTTTAACCAAGTTTGTTACTCACTTGTTGCAAGGATGGTCCAGAAGAGCAAATAAAAATAAGAACGTCCCTGAGACGGCTCTGTTGCATTAAACTCTGAGATGTGTTTTTTTTGGTAATAGTTTTAGAGCCATGTAATCAATTACAGACCTGCAGAATTCCTTAAATCAACGCATTTCTATCCAGACTGGTCTGAGAAAGTGAGACAAGGTGCATGAGGTAATAGCTCTTATTGGACCAACTTCTGTTGGTAAGAAAGACCAGCTTTTGAGCTTACATAGAGGTCTTCTTCAGGTCAGGGAAACATACTTGGTGTCACAGGTAAGTAAGGTGGAACAGATTGTTTATCATAAGCAGTTAACACACATTTCAAAGGGCCATACAAGGTGAAGTGGCCTGTTAACACCCCTCCAGTTATAGGTGGATGAAGGAAAGGGGGAGGGAAAGGCAGCAGGGGTGGGAGTTTGAGATTGTTATTGGGTTATATATTAGATTTATGGCTTATTACTGCAATGTCTCTTCAGCTCATTTTAAAGTTTTGTGCACTTTAAGGACAAGGACTGATAGGTCAGATATAGATGATGACTTTGTAAAAAGTGCTCACCCACAGGTGATATGTTTTTGTTGTTATAATTTTTCCTGTGTCCTTCATTCAAGAGCATAGTGATTTGTCTGGCTACACCCACATAGCCTTCACTCCCTCAGCTGCCTCTCTCACCTTCCCTCCTCTTCTCCCCCCACCCCCATGACAGGAGGGGTGTAAACAGGCCACTTCACCTTGAATGGTCCCTTAAAATGTGTTAAAATGCTAAACAATCTGTTCCACTTTGTATTTAGCTGTGACACTTTGCATACGTTTCCCAAACCCAAAAAAGAGCCCTGGAAGCTCAAAAGCTTATCTTTCTCACCAACAGAAGCTGATCCAATAAAAGATATTTCCTCACCCACCTTGTTTCTCTAATATCCTGGGATCAACTTGGCTGCAACACTGAGAGAATGAATACTTTTGGTTGCATGTTTTCTATAATTAACAGAACCAGGGGAAAAAAAGAAAGCAAGAGATTGGGCTGATAGAGAATATTTAAATTAAGGACACCAGGATACTATGAAGGCTTTCATAATGGAAAGATACAGTGGTTAGTCAGTGATACATAACAAGCAGGAATTCTTCAGAAGATGGCATGCAGAACTAGAGCAAGGCGGGAAGAAGACTATTTAAAGGGAAAAATTTGATGGTGTCAAGGAATTTGACACAACAATCACTCTTAGTTACAGTATCATGAAAGAAGCAGATAGCAGTGCAATAACAGAAGACAACAAATGTCATCAGAATACTGCTGCAAGCTATGGAAAGTTTCAACAGATGTTCCAGAGTTTATGTTGTGTGTTTTTCCTCATGGCCTGGCCTATTATAGCCATTTTGCAATGGCAAAAGAGTCCAGACCTGCAAGATGAACAGCACCCATCTCAGCAATGTCAAGATGATAGATGCATGTTCCTAGTTTAAGGCCAGATGCAACAGAAACAAGAGAGAAGCGTACATTAACCTACATCACATCCTTACATTTACTGATAGCCACATCTTCTCAGCTCTTTTCTATTTCACAGGAATTACAATGCTGTGTGTTGAAATGGACTAGCTAGTGTGTATGGCAGGTGCAGCCCCCTAGTGGACAGAACCAGTGCAGCTCAGGGCATTTTGATTTGTTGTTCTCTAATGTCCACCCAGCAAAAAGCTTTTACCCTAATGGAGGCAGATGTGAGTATTCATATAGTCATTTGTTACACAGTTCTGTTCTGCCATTGTAGGTAACAGAACTAATAAAATACAGTAATCTTGTGATTAAGGAAAGTTAAGAGAAAGTGGAGGAATGCAGAATGAAGATTTTTTTATTTTTATTTTGGTAAATGTATTAAAAGGAGGGGTTGAACATAAAATTTTAAAGATGTAGATATTAATGTACATTGTGAGGTACTTGAACCTTTTATCACCAGCTGTTGATTCTCTTAAAAGATAATAGGAGAAGATGGCAAGCACTACTTGATCTGGGCTTTCAAGGTCAAGGCTGGATTCTCCCCTCTGGTAGAGAAGTCTAAAGAAGAGGCAGTATTTTTCCAGGCAATTATTTCCTCAGGGGAAGGGTGCAGATTGTAGGCAAAAGCTGTAGTCTCCCAATCAGGCAGATGCTGGGAAGAAAGCAAGTCCATGGGCTGCAGAGGCGAAAGCTGTGTCTGTGGCTATCCCAGCTGCTCGCTGAGTCTGACATGGCTGCACAGTGTTTCAAACCTCCAGTAATGTACATGCAGTATGTGTATGCATGCGCATGTACACACCCTCACACCTCCACACACCTACAAGAACATTATGGGTTTGTTGGTGAAAATTGTATCAGTGGGGTGTGCAGGTGATAGCCCATCCAAGTGTATGTTCATACAAAGCTGGGCATTCAATAGTGGAGGCCACTTTAGGGAGCCACTGAAACTCAGTCCCCAAACATATATTATTTTTATTTCTACAGAACCATTAGTATGTGTAAATAAAACAAGAAATACTTGTGGCACCTTAGAGACTAATAAGTTTATTTCAGCATAAGCTTTTGTGGGCTACAGCCCACTTCATCGGATGCATAGAATGAAACAAACAGAAGTACGATGCATTTATATATGCAGAAAGCAAAAAAAGTTGTAAATTACCATACCAATTCTAAGAGGCTGTTTAATTTGGATGGGCCATTATCAACAGGAGAAAAAATACCCTTTTGTAGTGAAAATTTAGTGGATCTATATCTGATAGTTGATAAGAACCTATAAAAGAGACTTAACTAGGAAAATGCATTCAGTTACACTAACTGAATCCATGGATCCACTAAATTTTCACTACAAAAGGTTTTTTTTTCTCCTGCTGATAATGGCCCATCCAAATTAAACAGCCTCTTAGAATTGGTATGGTAATTTACAACTTTTTTTGCTTTCTGTGTATTGTGACAAAGCTCCAAGTCTGTACTTTTGGGTCCTGCGCTTCCTGGCAGATTTAGGGGCCTCACAAACTCATCTAGGCCCCAGAGTGACCTCCCTTTCTCAGTATAATTGGCAAGAGTCACCGCCTAGTGAGTTACCTTCATCACAGGCCAGTATGGAAGATGGAAAAGCGGGGAGCCCGGGCCTGCCCTCTATTCCAGACTCCAGCACAGGGACCCTAATAGTATCAGCTAAGATGGCTGACCTTTTAGGCAGAAAACACAATACAATTCCCTGGGCTACTTCCCCACAGTAGTCTCCGCTTCTTCCAACTCCACTTCACCCTTACCTCAGGGCCTCCTTCCTTCTGTATGATATGTTGTCCAACACTCAGTCTCACCAACAGTGTAACTTCCTTCCACAGCTCCTGACACCCACAATCCACCTGACTAACTGGGAGGTTTTTATCTGGTTTCAGCCAGTCCCTGATTGGCTTCAGGTGTCCCAATTAGGCTAGCTGTCTCTACTCCTTTCTAGAAGGTTCTTAATTGGCCCCAGGTGTCTTGATTGGCCTGGGGTAACCTTTGTTTGGCTATCCAGGGAACAGAGACCTGCACATCCTGAGACTAATATACCTGCCTTGCAGCACTCTCCTATATCCTTCTGGTCTGACTCCGTCACAGTATATAAATGCATCTTACTTCTGTTTGTTCCATTCTATGCATCCAGTGAAGTGGGCTATAGCCCACGAAAGCTTATGCTGAAATAAACTGGTTAGTCTCTAAGGTGCCACAAGTATTGCTCGTTTTATTTATGGATATAGACTAACATGGCTGCTAATCTTAAACCTATTAGTATGTGTGGTATTTTATAGACAAAATACAGGTTATTTAACTGCAAGGTTACTCAGCTTATGGCATAATTATAATCATCATGTTAATTCAATTATTCATTACTGCTATATTCTGAAAGGCACTTTTGGTTCAGGGTGATGGAATGTGGGGCCTTTCACTTTTAGGATCTGTGTTGGACTATAGCCAAGATTGGGGATGGCTGAAGACTTAGCTGCTGTCCTATGTAAAAGGAGTTGGTGATGTCAGTCCAGTATCAAGTGGACATGTGCCCTCCTCACAACTGGCATCTGTATTAATGCTAATAAGCCTTCCTGTAAGTGTGCAAACTGAGGGGAGAACATACTCGTCTTGGCTGGAAGTGAATAGTGGTACAGATTTCTTTGATTTACCTGCAGTTTCTATCACACACTCTAATTTCTTCCTGCCAGGAATGGAAGAAATTTCAAAAGCCTACAGCAAAAACTTTAAAAGCATTACTTTTAATCTGTCTTGCCTGCTTCTCCTCTCCCCTGTTTTCTATCCCTTCCCCTCTTATTTTGGTTGCATAGTTTTCCCCATTTTCTTTTCTCACTTTGCCGTAGCCAACATACACAATGGAGACTGGATGGAATCGTGAATGCAGGAGTGCTGCTAGACATAGAACTTTTGGAAGAGATGCATCTAAGTTCAAAATTTAGAGGTGAAAATTCAGTTTCGTTTTGCTTTTGGCTGCAGGAAGAATAGAATGGAATAAAGGGAGCAAGACAAGAGCGCAAAGCACAAGAACAGAAGTGAGGGGGCTGGAGAGATACAATGTAAAAATCATTATAAAGAAATGTTCTCAGATAGTTTGGGCCATCTGCTGTTATGCCATAAGCCATTCATAAGTGTCTGCACACCTGGGAGCTCAGGGCAAGGAAGGGCTTTTTTTTTTTTAGGACAGACCTGTCAAGGGTATTATTCAAACAAAGAATGGGAGATACCTTTTTTTCTCTGTGAGAACAAATGAAAGTTTACTTGCCCCTCGAGTTCTCCTTTTACTTTCCCCTTTTAACAAAATGATCTTAAAATATAAAAGGAAGGTATGTGTAAAAACCACGGAATTCTGAATAAATACATTATGTCCTGGAAAAGGAAAAGAATTAAGAGCAGTAGGCATTAGAAACCTTCACTCATTAAAATCTAGAATTACAAAAATGTAAAATAACTTAAATGTTATACACACAACACAGCTGAAGCTCAATTTTCAAACAGACTCCTTCACCCAAACCCAGCAAAGCACAGAAGGCACAGGCTCTCAGCTTTAAGCATGAGAGTTGCCTCACTGAAGCCATTGGGATTGCTCATATGCTTAAAGATGAGCTTTCTCTAGATCCAACAGGACATTTGGATGCTCAGATTGGAACACAGGTGCCTTATTTTGAGCCTGAGGCCTCCATTG
>ML677343.1:26172592-26351624 GCA_007922305.1 Dermatemys mawii | reverse complement strand
CCTCCATTGGTGCACAATGCCTGCACGTCATTGAAAAGGTTCAAGTTAATAGGCATTTTGGTGCGTCTCACTTATGAGGCTTTAAATTCACAAAATGCAGGTGTGAACTTCTGATGTAATACCCAAATAACAGCAATGGTTGTGTAGTGTGGCAATTGCTGGGGTAACTATAATAATCAAGGTTATGGGATTATCTTAGAAATATACTGTATACTCTCATGTCAATGAAACAATACCAAAACAGTAATTAAGGAATTAAAAACAGCTTGATGGCCATGATGGGGCAACCGAGTATGGCTTGTGTAAAAGACTACTGCGCCTCTCTAACCTGCTAGAGTTCTTTGAATGTGTGTCCACTATGTAGTGGATAATGGAAACTAAGTGATATGATATTATTTATGTGGAATTTTGAAAAGTCTTTGACAGTCATTCACAAGAGGCTATTAAGGAAACTAATACTATCATGGACTAGAAATTGGCTAATAAAAATAAAGAGTGGAAAAGAAACCATTTGTTCCATCATGGCAAATGATTAACAGTGGGCTGCCCTGAGGACCTGTAGTAAGACTGGTTTGTTTAATATACATATAAATGATCTGAAAAGGAAGTGAAGCGATAGAAACATTTGTAATGAACAAAATCTGGTTAGTGAAGACTAGAAGAGATTGTGAGCAACTAGAGAGAGTGAGTCCTAACAAAGATACGTGAATTGGCCACATGATAACAGATGAAAATGCACAATGGAAGGAATTTGAAGTACTCATACACATTGCTGGAATTTAAATTAACTGTAATCACTCAGAAAAAAAGATTGGTGGGTCATTGTGAACACCTCAATGAAAACCTCTGCTTGCTGTGCAGAAGCAGTCAAAAAAGCAAACAAAATGTTAGGCAATATAAGGAAAGGAATAGAAAATAATACTGAAAATAGTATAGTGCTATTATATCAGTCAGCAGTACACCATCACCTGGAATATTGTGTTCAGTTCTGCTCACGCTGTCTCCAGAAATATACAGCAGAAACAGAAGGGGCCAGAGAAGGGCAATGAAAATAATTAGAAGCACAGAGACTGCTGTATGGGGAGAGATTGAAAAGACCTGGCACTCATTGATTATTGAGGCAATGCATGGTAAATTGATTGCTCCTATTTACCTTTTCACAGAATATAGGAACAGGTGGATATTCAATGAAATTGATAGGGAGAAACCTATAAAATGAAATGCATAACATATAATTAACCCATGGAAATTATACAAGGTATCATTGATGCCAAGTGCTTAGTACGATTTAAAAAGGATTTGACAGTTCTGTGGGCAATGAGAAACTCCACAATTACGTTAAATAGGATGATTTTTTTATAAAGGGTATAAACTCCATTCTCTAGGGCATAAGCCAACCACTAACTACTGGGGTAAGGAATAAACGTCCCCTCTGGGCACGTTGTTATAAATTGTCTACTGCAAGATTCCTTGTACCTTCCAATGAAGTCTTTGCCTTGCACCTTCCTAGGAATCAAGCTACTGTCAGAGATACTGACTTCTGGGCTCATCTGGAATGTCAATCCTGAATAATTACCTCAGAAATGTTACTGGTGGCAATAATAAGTACCTTACAATTATCCAGGCACATTTATCACAAAGTTTAGGCAACAAATTAATACTAAGACTGTTTCCAAGATCCTGCCTTTTCTGAAGTCCTGGGCTGGTACTTGTGGGATTGAAAAGCAATTATTAAGGAGTAGTAAGAGGTATAGACAGAATTTTAGTGTTGTACATACCTCAACTGTTGCCCCCACACCATTCCTCGGAATCCCTCCCCCACAAATACCTGTAAATAAAACACACCAGAGAGGTGTGTGACACAGTCCACATTGCCTCACATGACTCAGCGGGAAAAGGGAGTGAGGTGAAGAAGTGGATCGATGGAAAATTGTACAAATTGTGTGCAGAGAGTCTGGACCTTTTTCATGTGCTTATTACTCATGCAGCACGACAATAACTTTTCCATGAATGGGGGCTCTTTGAAATCAATTGCCACAATTAAAACCCAACAGAAAGGACTGTTGCTGTATAAATCACATACCGATTCCATTCACAACAGGCACATCGTTATTAACTTCCAGCATGCTGGGCAAATCATGTTCTCCTTCGTGGCCATTTAAATCCACGTTTTGCTGTTGTGAGCCATTCCCATAATGTCTAGAATCTTTCTCGTGACCGGCATCTCCATTCTGTAGGCCGTTGTGAGGCTTTTTCAATGGCATGATCTGTAAACCACTAGGCGTAGTTCGGTAAGTCACAGTTTTAGCGGCCCTGTCACCAGCAGGTGCCGGCTTTGCTGTGTACCCTCTTTTTTGTTTTTGAAGAGATGGGTTAATTCGCTTTCTTTTATGAGTTGACCCTTTGACCTTCCCAGATTCAGAAGGTCTGTGTGATATTTTCTCAACAGATGACCCTCGGCTTTCTCGTAAAAATTTTGGCGCACTGGTCTGTTTCCCATGTTTTGCTCGCTTTTCTCTAGTGACATGTAGTCCGTTGAATTCATCAATAAATTCCTCACAATGCAATAGGTGATGCTCAGGTTCCCAGGTGTCCTCATTGCTTCCATAGCCTTTCCATCTGATAAGATATTCCCATTTGCCCTTTTTGTTCTTCCTTTTATCAACAATCCTCTCAACCTAATAGAAAAAGAGGAGATACCATTAGCTGTTAGAAAGAAAAACAGTTCAGTCATGAAAAACATTTAGAGCCTGATCTTCCATTACACCAAGGTGCCTATACGCTTCCAGAAGCTGTGTACCAGGACCTTAGTGTAAATGAGAATCAGGTCCCTAATGTGAATATAAACTGATACTGCATTCTGGCACTGAACGCTGTGTACTGTCTAAGCAGGCTAACCAGAACGTTTGCCAAACAGATCAAACATGTTCTCATTTTTCAGAAACCCTCCTCCCCACACTTGTACTCCCATTAGATCCTCAACAGACCCTGGCTGACTGTTGATGTGGCCTACCTGGTTCCTGCATGTACTGCTTGATATTCCATTTATGATCACAGCTAAATGTCTTCATTTATCAAAGAATGCTCACAAGCAGATCTGGCTGTATATACAGAGGGACTTAGCTGGCCCATTTGGTATGTTAATAGCAATCCCATTTGCAGACACTCATCTGTTTTTTTCCCTGGTAAGGAATCTTAACTGTGATAAAGTACAACTGTGTTTTTTCTGAGTATGGCTAACTCTGGGAATATACGAGGCTTAGGATAAGTAACAAATGTGTGTTACCATTGAAACTGCATTTCTAAAATGAGACCATATTGTCATGCTCCTTAACTGTCTCCCATTGAAAAAAGCTAAAATATCTTTTGCTGCACTCTTTACACATTGAACTCTCTGTTCTGTGTGTCTGTATGCTCTGATAGTGATAGTTGCCTCACTCCCTGAACTATATGAACCCCTGCTACTTCATCTCTGAAACTGTCGCACAAAGAAATTGTACTAAATTGTGTGGTCATCCTGTATAGTGAGGGGCACATTTGCAACGTTGTGTGTGCACTTTTATATTTGCCAGCTCTCTCCGACTCAGATTTCTTTATGGATGCAGTGTTTGCACTGAACTTTGTGCACACACATAAACGTATGTGAACTTAGCACATTTATTTTTGAAAATCTGGTCTCTCATGACTGACACTAAACTGAAACTAACTGATTTGCATCTGACACCAAACTTAATTCAGGTCTCCAGATATATAAAGCAAAAGTTAACAGCACTGGTACAGACAAAGAAAAAATTAAATGGGTTAGTGCAAC
Organism: Dermatemys mawii; assembly: GCA_007922305.1. Taxonomy (NCBI): domain Eukaryota; kingdom Metazoa; phylum Chordata; order Testudines; family Dermatemydidae; genus Dermatemys; species Dermatemys mawii. Next base: position 26,347,813 of record ML677343.1, on the reverse strand, counting down.
AACTTTTATTGGTCCCCCTGAAAGTCTGCATGTTTACATGCACTGTGCCACTTCCCTCAGGTTATTTTCACTTCCCCCTGCCAAAAGTAAATACCTGCTTAACAGTTTTCTCCCATTCCTTTCTGGATATATCTACCCTTTAGACCACAAAAATGTCCAACTAAATTAATTTTGCACATGCATATATTGATTTGTTTGCACAATTACATTTTTTTGTATGCATAAAATTGGTGTGTTCAAATTCTAAAGGCATGATTTAAAAAGCATGCTGAAAAACTGCTGACCAGAATACTTGTCAGTAATACATTTCAAGAAACCTGTGTCTATTATTGGGCAGCGACTATGTCGTCTTTTAAGTTTGTGCCACCCTGAGCACACTTGTGGCTGTCAGTGAATAATAAAATATAAGCAGCTGCTACTTCTACCTGTGTCCTTCAGTGATGCTCCAGTTTAATATTTTAGGCATCACAATTACTTCTGTAAAAGGGTGTATAAAATCACTGAGGGAACTGAGCATCAAAAGGAGATGTGATTAGAAAGGGGAAAGCTGGTATTTACACATTTTAATGGGCAACTATGGGAAAGAGAATACAGATTAAGTGCAGAACTATCCAAGGAATTTGAGTCTATATGGTTATCTTTGAAGTTTCTGATTTTTAAATCAATCTATTTAGTGCAGCATCAATATAATCCTGAAGGAAAATGATCCATTTGGAAAATAGAAAACAATGCATTAGCGTTAAAAAGATTATAACTACAGTGCAACACCCATTATCAGTGACTTAGGTTTGTTTCTTTAAAGGTATAAAACAAAAGTGTCCAGTGCTTTTCCAAATCTCACATATTTTTATCCATTCCCAGCTCAAAAGTATGTTGAGATGTAGTAAAGGGCAAGAGTACATATTAGTAATTTATGTTAAAATACATTACATGGTTATTATAGGTTTCCCCAAACTAAGCATTATAAACACGTACAGTTCAGATTTAAGGTTAAACTGGGAGGTGTGGGGGGGGGGGGAATCTAAATATCTTAAGTTATATAAATGTATAGTTAGGATAAACAAACAACCTTAACTCTGCATTACACCAAGAATTAAGCATATGATGAGGATTAATCAATTTTACTGTTTCAGGTCCAAGTTAGCTTAAATTGATTTTAAAAAGACCCATTAGATTCTCTTCTTTTTGTCCTCCACATGATGTCACAGCTCTAACAAAAACACCTGTCAGCTGCCACTATCCCTACTGCACTGGCTTCAGACCAGAGAATGGTAGAGGTAGATGATTTCTGTCTGACTGTTGTCTGAGGCAGTACATCCATAGTCATCCTATTGGTCCTTGCAATGACATCTAGTAGGACTGATCCCCAAACACTACAGTTCCACCTCCAAGAGACAGTAGGATTGTAGGAGGCACCTCATGATAGCTTGAAGCTGTGATGGGAAATTGTCCCTCCATCTCCACTGCACTCACTTGTGAAATCCATCATGGCTCATTCCAATCTTCTCTCTTATTTAACATCTACAGAAAGCCACTGGGGAAACAGGTGAATCAACATCTCCTTCACAGAGAATATAACAGCACTCTCTCCCCACTTTCTCATGCTGAGATAAGTACAATGATGAAGAGCAGCTGGCTAAAGCTGGATCTAGGCAAGGTGGAAGTGACTTGTAGGAGAGAAAAAGCGATTAGAAGAATTTGCCTCTTCCATAAAGTCCAATCTTAAGAATATCTACCCTCAATTGTTAAGTTGCTTTGAAGTGTTGTGATCCTGTTGAATTTAATACTACAGGATGTCCACATGACACTAGCTGCAAAAAACCCCTATCCGTTTCTGTCTGTGGCTGGGCAGAAAATGTATTATCAAATTATGGAACACAGTCATGGCCATAGTCATCCACACATTCATGACCTTGATTATTGCAGCCCACAGTATCAAGGAAAGAAGTTGTGTCCTGGACAAGCTCCAAATGGTACAAATTTGAGAAGGCCATTTGCTAAGTAACAAGGTTGCTATAGACATATTACATCACACTGGTAATCTTCCCATTGCCTACAAAGTCCAATTCAAGATCTCTGTCTTGATACACAAAAATATTTATCAGGCGGACTCTACTGACTTGGGAGATCACCTCTCCTCCCTTTGCTACCATGACTTCTGCAACAGCTGTGTTCCACCAGAACAATGGAACTGTTAACCATTAGGGAAGTTATTGGTTACAAAAGACAGATCATTAACAGGAGCTAACTGTGAACCTCACTCTCATAGGAGTCATAGATGACCAAGGACCTCACAATTTTCACAATTACGTACAAAATATCTTTTAAACCTAACTTTCCATAATAAACTTTCACACAAAATTTCTGCTAATCACTTAAGTGTAATCCTACCTCAGAGAAGAAAAGAGGTCATTTTGTTTCTTCTTTTTAACATTTGGGAAGCATTCAGATACTTCAGCAAGAGAACACTGTAAATGCTTACATACAAGAGGGGAGGATAGGAAGACTCTATTCCTACGGAATAGCACACTAGCAATGGAGAATATGAGAAGTGGTGCACACAACACACAATTGCTTCTAGTCCAGCATAGGAGCAGAGAGACAGACAAGAGTATCACGAATATACATGTGCAATAAGAGAGCAAAAAAAGGCATCAAATGATGCACAACACATATGATTAGATAACTGCCTACCCCTCACTGCTGTCCCTCTGTGCACTGTTTAATATAGTTATAGCATCAAGCACAATTACTGGGTCTTTCAACATGGCTCCCTTTACCCTGTGGCTTCATGTCCTTCATTTATGTCAGCTCCCTTTGGAGTGCTGCTCTGTCCTATAAATATATTCAGCAGAAGCACAGCAGTGCTCCAGTTTGGATATGAATTTCGTATTTGTTCCCTATCACATGGTACAACTTCCAGCACTTTCCTTCAATGTGCAGTGAACACCAACAGCACGATTGGTTATCTATTTTTTCCAAAATGATTGGTTTTAATTTCTACTATGTCGGATGGAAAATGCTCTGTAATAATCTTCTTGCATTTACTGTAAGATTTCAGAAATGTATAGGAATTTTACTTAAATAATTCTGGCAACTAGTGATTAATGCAAATGATATTTTAGTTTATCTCCCAGAATACACAATTTCTGTTTAAGTAGATTGCATAGAAAGATCTGTTACTTCCACTTCTTATTTTTTATATTTCCCGTCAGCTGACTCTTCAATGAACAATGCATAACATCTGCAAAAAGCAGTCTTAGTAGTTTTGTATTTGGCTCCTTGAATTTATTATATTTGGTTTGGGAAACTAGATATTTAATCTAATAATGACATTACCCAATTACGTTGCTCTCCTATCTTTTATAAGCACATTGTAGAAGTATTATAGTTAAGTGTGTCAGAATTTTAAATGTGTTATTACTTCCTTTGACTATACGATAGGCATACAAGCTAATTCTGGGTGAATCAAAATGTTACTAAATATGTTTTAAGAGAAGAAATGGAATGAAACCACGACATCTGTGGAAATGCATTTTTAATGCTACTTTTCAACTTTCAGGTGTAGATGATTCATAATCTTAGCAGTATTCTCACCTATATAGGTTAGGAGGAATGACATAAATGAAATATCATCCTTTTTGATTAAACACATATATGGGGACATAGTATTAGATGAAGAAACAATGGTACAGATCTGTAGAACTTTGTAAACTAAATGTGAATGCAGAATTTGTGCATGCAATTAGTGATTGCATGAACAAATAACCAGTTAAATGTAATTACTGAAATTGCACAAGTCATGTCTATGTATGTTTTTGAATTACCACCTGAACTTCTACATCAGTGGTTTCGAAAATTTGATTAGCAGGGACTGCAGAACAGAGATGATATGTACTGCGTACACAGCATGTATATTTTGCTCATTCATAAAAGATACAACATGCAAATCATTTGCATATACAAGTAGTAGATCAAATCTCAAAGAAATTATAGGTTCAACCCTTAAAAAATGTTATCAGTTCAATAACTTCAACAGGCATTAGTGTATTCTTTCACAGTTCAGATAATCAGATATACACAGCATATATAAAACTTTTCACATTTTCAGCAAAACCACATATAATTCAGCCTACCTAATCATGGAAACAAATCACCTTTCCAACAGGATATGGTTGGAAGATTACATACCTAAATCCTGATTTCCAGAATGGGCAGAAGAAATCACCTCTTTTTTGACCACGTATATCTGTATGCGGACAGATGCTGTAAATAGTAATCTGTGACACCAGAACAATCACCGTCAACATGCAATGTACAGCCGCTGTCAACATGCAACGTGGAGGAGCAGAATGACTTCCTGGCATGGACTGGGAGAACTGCCTTTCATTACAGTGAGTTATAGTACTTGCTCTACTTTTGTGTGTCCTTCATTTTGAGTTTTTGTCCCACATTGGCCCCAGTATCTTGTGAGATGGAAAGGGCTTGTAAAAAAGATGTCAAAGTAAGGAAACGGACAAAGACCATCCGATTCAACGTGCTTGCCTTTTAAAAATTCGTTATTGTACTAACTTCCTGCTTTTTCACTCGGTCACTTACAGTCCTCTCTTCAGAAATAATCTTAGGTGTCTCCTGAATTTCACTTCCATTGACTTCCTTTGTAACCCATTCACATATTTCTAACCTTTGAATTTAATTTACAGAAAGCTGATTGTCCAAACACTGGGGCAATGTGTAGTAAAAATACAGGACCAGATTTTCAACAGTGCTCAGCCCCCACATTGCAACATCTGAGTGCTGGGCCTCTTTTGAAAATCCAACACAAAGTTTAAAAACTAGAAGAGATCCAATGACCCAACTTCAAAAACCTACCTACTGAACCTGCATAGTGCAGGAAAGAGGAAAAGCTAAGTAGCTATGAATATATAAAAGGAAAATATACAGGTAATTGTTCTAAATCACCCACAGACAGAACTTCAACAGGTATCTTCAAGGAAGAAGTTCAGCAGACAAAGCTTTGGTGCTAACAAGGCTCTACTTCTTCCCCTTCCTAGCTTCTGTTTCTAGGCTTACCAATTTCTAATCCTCTGGAATCTCTCCTGAAGTGAATGAACTGTTAAAAATGCCCATTAAATGTACACTGGTCTGCTTGCTGTGATGTCTTAGAAGACTATAAAGAATACTCAGAATATAAAAGTGAAACAATGAAATTTCAAAATAGTATTTGGAAATGCTTAAAATGTTTCTATATGTGTATTGCTATGAATTGGGTGGATGCATATGCCCATGAGGAGAGTGGAGGGTATGCACAGGAGGGGTCAACTATTTTAGTAATTGCATCAGGGCTAAAGGTTGACATATAAGGGCCAGGAGGAGTTTTCATAAGCAAAGATTTTTCAGAGATAGTTTACACTCTTATGATGTACCTGGACCTCTGGTTCTGACAAGGAGTGTAAACATTAGAGGAATGTACTGTACTGTACAGCACACACACACCCTCCCTCCTTTATTATCAGGGCCTCATGTTTTGACGACTTTAGCTACACTCTATTCTCTTTCCTACGTAAGCATAGTGTCCAACTCCACTAAAGAAAATGAAGCATAAACTTGACATGTGAAACTAGGCAACACAGTTTTCTCCCTTCCTCTGTGTCAGGAATCTTCTAGTTTTCTGAAGCTGAAACCTGGAATAGAGCTGGCCAGTTCCTCTTTATACTAGTTTACACCAAAGGAGGTTACGGCCCAGAGCCTGTTTTGTCTGAAAAAACTAAACAGACCACAACTATAGCTCTTCCATCCATGTACACATCTCTAGCTGCCTCTTGGCATCTTTTCTTAGAAGTTCTACCAGTATCTGAAATTCAATCTCTCTAAAATTGAACTTCTCATCATGCCTTCCAATTTTTGCTCTCCTCTGCCTCTTTTCACTATTTCTTTTTGATGACTGCCATTATGTTTCCTGTCTTCATTCCCATAGTCTCAGTGTAATCTCACTCCTTCTCCATCTCTTACAAAGTCCAATGTTTCTTCCACTTTAATAGCTTTTCCTTGCAGTCTCTGCTACTAAACCTATTTTCATTCCCATGTCTTCTCTCACCTTGATTACTGCAATTTCTCCTGGTCTGATCTAATTGCCTGTACCTTCTCCCTATTTCAATTTGTCAAAATAATGCCTGTGTTCAAACCATATTCCTCTTCCCCCCTCCCAATCTCAAGGGGATTTTCTAAACCACTTGACTGCATTAGTACAAACAAAATACATTAGCATCCTTCAGGAAAGTCCATAGTGCTATGGTGCCTTTCCCCATTGGGCAAGGTCCATTTAATTTCAACTGCAGATAAAATGCCATTTCCTCCCTTCCTAGCTTTTGTGGATTTTAATCCTGTCACCAATTTGTAGCTTTTGGGGGTGTCTTGCTAGCTGGACTCTTGTTTAAAAGCCTACATAGAGGGTTCTAATGTACATTCAAATGAAAGGCAGATTCTTAATGCAATGTGTAGATTTTGAAATTCCATCTGCCATTGCAGTGTAAGTATTAATATTTAAATTATTAAAAAAAACATTGCCAAACCTGCAGTCAGGAAAAAAGAGACATATCAAGCTTTTCCTTGTGGATGTTCATACTGTAACACCACCTGTTGTCAAAGTGATGTGTTTGCTGACTATTCATCTGAACAGTCAGGAAAATGAAATATACAAGAATCCTATTCTGGAAGAAGGAAATTTTTGTATAATTCAATATTGTGACTACCCCCAAGAACAGAGCTTTCTTTAGGTTAATCAAAGTAGTTGCTAACTAGTTCTGTGAAATAATCTAGTCCATTCAAAAATAATATTGAATGCAACAAGTTCCCATCAAAATAATCACATTTTCTTCCCTCATAACAAAAAGTGAAAATGCCTGTCTAAATACTTCAAAACTCTTTCACTTACAAAACATCAATGCACAACACGTGGAAAGATAATGAAGATGGGGTTCCCACTTATTTTAAAGAATAATGATGCATTACATTGCCAAATCACCATTTTCTAAGGCAGGGGTAAACTGTTCCCTTGTACAGGAAGTAAGCCATTAAGTGTTCTTCAGTGTTTGTTTATTTTTTACAAAAAGCACAAAATAAGAAGTCAGGCTTCCCAATGTCTTAGCTTCTGTTGAGTTAAAAATTAGAATTTGGCTATGACTGCACACTTCACAATCCTGCTGGTATAACTTATTTCAAGATTAAGCTGTTAGCAAGACATCTGAGTTTGATGACGAATACTTTTTTATTTTTCTACTAAGCTAAAGCTGGTAGTTTACTATTCAATTAAATGTGTTTTGTAATGCTGTAGTGCATACTTTAAATATACAAACAATAGATGTGTTTTCAGCATACATGCTAACAAAGGAAAAAATATGCACAGGTTCCCATTTACTGCTATAAATGAGATTGAAAAATAAACCCTGTACATTCTATTAATGCAAAAGATTTGAGAAGTGAATAAACTTTAAGTACAGCTATGTTTGTATGGTCTATTTTTGTGAGTAGTAATGATGAATATAAGGGGAATGAGGCATCAAACTTTAACGGGGAATTACACTTTATATTTTGTAAAGCACTATAATACTTCCCTACGATAGGAGATGCAAGTTTGGCTTTCAGCTTTTGTGGGCCAGATTCTCAAGTGGTGAAAGCTGGCATAGCTCCCCTTGAGTTCAGCATAGCTATGGAGTTAGACCATTTGATAATCTGTCCCATCCGAGCTTGGTCATATGTACTGAAGGAGTGAAACATGAGCCAAGATGCAGGTGCATGAGGATGCAAGAGTTAATTACATATTTGATAAGCATTAAGAAGTAAGGGCCTGATTCTGAACACATGCTGGCTTTTCAGTGCCATAATTCCATTAGTGTCAAGTTTACACAGGTGCGAGATTGGAATTATTTTTATTTCTCTTGGTTTTAAAATTAGGGAACTTGGTGGTGGTGGTTGTTTTTTGTTTTGTTTTTTAAACTTCACAGCTGAAGGTCTTGTGCAAAACACTCACTGGCTACCTGCTGAGATACCTTGACAGTAAGAACATAGATTATTATTACTGCAGTATTTTATTGAAAATGCACAAATCTATCTTTAATTGAGAACATTTGTTTAATAAAGTTGACAACGTCTGTAAAGATTTAAATATCTATAGACTCTACCACTTTACTGCCCAGTTCTACCTACTAGTCTATCCTCTTCATTGCACTCCTACTGACCAGGAAAGCATGTAAGGACAGACCCACAGCTGGTATTCATGGTACAAACCTATTGAAATCAATGAAGCTATCCTGAGATCAAACGAGGCTCTGGCCCAATGTATTTTGTTTGAGAATCTTAGTTTTATCTGTTAAGGCCAATTTAGCTGAAAAGAAAATCTGTATCAACTGAAGAATCTGATATTTAAAGAGGTAATTTCAAACTCAGTATCACATAAAAATGCCACTATACTTGACTGATAATACTACCTGCTTTTATAGGATTTAGCTATAATTTCTTTCTGCTAAGAAGCCAATCCTGCTTCTTTAGAAATCAATGATCAAATACCTAACTGCCTCCACAGGAAGAATTTGGCCAAACTTCAGCATTACTACTCATGGCAACAATAATTCGAGTTAGAAAAGCCGAGTAGGATGCAGGCAGGATGTGAAGACCCTACGAGGGCTGGTATTTCTGTGACAGTAGCGCAGCTCTAACAATGGAATATGCTGGAAAGATGTTAACATTACTTATGTTTTTAAACAGGTACAGGAACATATTAGAAGCAGTTATATTTTTAACTTGAGTGCCATTAAAGATGTTTTTCACTAGCATAAAACTAAATGCTAGGGGTTATTTTACAATGTCCAGAAATGCAGGAAGCCATTACTAGCTTACGTAAATGCTGCACCTGAAACCATTAGAGTTAATTAGCTCTGTCGTCTTTCATGTGCTTTTATTTCCCCATTCAATTGCAGATTATTTAGGTCTCCTGTTCTTATAAATTTCTTCCAATCTTTTCCTTCTCCCTATGCACCTGATGAATGCCCACTGAAACCAATAGAAATACTATCAGTCACATCAGTTGGGCCCTATTGCCTCTACCCATAGATCAGCCAGAAGTGGTGATTCAGTGGAGAAAGATAATAATGAAAGTGCGCTTTTAATACTATACTAATAATTGTTTCAACTTCTGTACTGTAGCATCAGTAATAAAATAAGCCTCCTCACTCCTATGTGGCAGATAAATATTTGTATAGACGTCTTGCGCAACAGAGTGGTAAACACAAGCAAAAAAAGGGTAGGGCCCAACTTTTGAGAAGTGTCTGCTCATAGTGGGTGAGCTCATGGATCTAATATTGAGATACTGAGCACCCACAACTCTAAAGAAATCAATAGAAACTTTATTGATTCAGAGAAACGCTTCTTTTCCAGCTTCTCGCAGTGGGTCATTTGCATAGGTATGCTCCAGGGGCAGTTTCTTAGCTGTGGAGAACTTATGCTCTAGTTATAAGATGAGACATAACAGGTGGATACAACAGATAGGTGAGGGGAAATGCAAGATAACAAGATGATACTGATCAGCAGAAGAATAACTACTAAGATGGAAGAATGATAAACTACTATCCTCTCAGAAACAGCATTCAGGTGAGCAGGGTCACTGGGCAAGATCCAGACCTCAGTTATCACATTGGCTTCTGTGGAGTCACTGGTGTAGTTAAGATCAGAATCTATTCCAATGTAAAATTAATGTTCTGGATGCCTGGAAGGAACAAACTGCTACCTTACTGATAATGCTAAAGACAGTTATGAAGGCTTTCAGCAGGTATCAGGTTGATATGTTTCCAAGAATCCACATAATAGCTGATTAGAAGGCTACATTAAGAGACTGGCAGTCTGCAAAGACTATGGAGCAGGAGTATATTTAAGTGATTTGATGTAAGCACAATTTTTGGGGTCTTCAGAGGCAATGTGTGTGTGAAAGACCGTTTCCTCACAATGTGAATGAAAGACCACTTGCTGTGGAGAAGCCTTAACACTACTGTGCTTGTACAAATTGGTTGTGTGTGAAATGAGCCATATTCTGACTCTACACCATGCTACATAGCAAACTGCAGAGCTTATGTCATCATGCAGAAAGTAACACTTTGTAAATTCAGAATAGAGTCCTCCGCATTAATCAGTCTGAACTCTCTGCTATTTTTTAAGACCAAAACCAGGCAGTGAAGTCAGTTCTTCCTATCACCCTCCATTAACCATAGCTAGAGTGTTGAATAAAGAAGTTATTATGTAGTCACAGAACTCTGATGGCAGTAGAAAGTGAAGTATAAACACCACAGGGAGGATAGAGTGAGATTGGTCAGACAATTGCATGTTTCCTTCTGCTCTCCTCAGAGACAGCTAAACGGACCCTGTCGTGAGGCCACTTTGGCAATATCCAGAATCTTTGGCTTTCCTTGACCCTGCTCAATCTGGTTTCAGCCTTGGTATTGTACACAAGCCAAGCATCATTAGCTGCTGCTTGTTGTTTCTTTCAGACCTGCCAGCTTCCTTCATTATTTTTGATCATGGGGTTTCAGCGACATGTCTGCAGAACCTCCCAGGTATAGATGGTGTTGCTGTGGAATGTATCCATTCTTTCTTTCTGAGAAGTCTGATAGGGTGGCATTAAGAATTGCTCATCTGTCCTGAGGGTTCTCCCATGCAGAGTATTACAGGGTTCTGTGGTGTGTCCATCCTGTTTAACATGCATATGAGGCTACTAGGCAGGTTTAAGGAGGAGGCCTGGCCTGCAATGCCTTTATGCTGATGACACCCACCTCTGTGTCTCCTGGCCCTTTTGGTGAACAGAGACTTATTCAGTGTCAGGATGAAACTGGAGCTCAGATGAAGCTCTGGCTCCATCCAGGCATGCTGTGCTATGATTGTGCTGTGGGGTAAGGCAACCAGAAGAAACAGTGATCTGTATCAGTCCCCTTAACCGAGGGAGTTTTTCTGCCATTTGTTAGCCAGATGAGGATTGATTTAGATCCTCAAGAATGGATATACAGAAGTAGTAGCCCAGACACAGGACTTTCTTATGTGGGAGCTTTTTACAGTTATCCCTGCCTTCGTCACATTGGGATTAGGCTACTGCAGTGTGCTCTCCACGGCACTATACTATTCACAGACTTAAGTTGGTAAAGTTGCAGCTGCTTCCTTATTAAGTGAAGATTCATGCAGAGAACACTTATATTGGTGTTCTGAGATCTACACTGCCTTCCAGTTAGTTTCTGGTTGGAACTGGATTTGACATATAAAGTTTTGGGTCACACTTTGCATTAGAGTTCCATTTATAAATTATTATTAAAATGTTTAATAAATGACTAATTATTAGAGATTGTCAGAGTCTAGAAACTAATTAGGTTGCTTATAAACATGGTTTATAACTATCTACACTAATTTCTACTGATGTGCTTGTAGTCCTATAACATATTACTCATGTTCGTAACATGTTTATAGTATCTATTAATCATTTACTAACTCTGTATAAACTATTTATAAATGGAATTTTAATATAAAGTTTGGCCAAGTTTTCTATGGTATTTGTAATTTAGTTAATGCAATTGAGCTAAGAGATGCCAGGCTTAGGAAGCTGCTGGCAGTGGATTTCCTATGGGCAACTCTGGAACTTCCTTGTTTGCTTGATCCGTGAGCCAATATTTCTTGACTTTCAGGTCACATTGCAAGAATCCTCTAGTCTCTCAGACATTTTAGGGCAAGATAGGACTGGGCTGGTTTGTTGCAAGGTGTTATATAGGGTACATTCTTAATCACTAAACAGGCAATTTGTGATATTAAATGGGCTATCCTGTGAAGTGGCTACTGGTGCTAAAGTCTCCTCCATTAAAGGATGCAGAAGAAGTAGTCTATTTTTAGTGTTTGCTTGGATGTTTAGCCTAGAAGTAGTTTTGTCCAGTAAAAAGATGACTGGACTGGAGCTTAGAAGACTGCGGTTCTATTCCCAGCTCTGCCACTGACCTACTGAGTGACCTTGGACAAGTCACTTCACCTATCTGTGCCTCAGTTTCCTCAACTGTAAAATATGTGCCATCTTTGTAAAGTGATTCAAAACTTAGAGATGAAAATTACTATGATAGGTGGTATTATCAGAGGTTGGGAAGGTACTGCTAAATAAATGTTTATATAAATCCATTTGCAAGTTGAAAATTATGGTGAAGAGAATATGTGAAGCTATTTCTTTGGAAGCCTAAGAAACAGCGTAAAATGGAAGAAACAAAGATCATTAATTTATGTGGTCCGTCTGTAGTTAGCATTTATGCCATCTGATACCTGCATTTAGCATTTATGTGAGTAGATTATGCAATGCAGTGTCCTGAAAAGACCAGGAAGATCCAAGGATGCTAGGAGGAAACAGCAGGTTCATATGATGAATGCAAGTTTTTCTTTGCTGAGAGCAAATATGTACCATCCAGGATTAGACGACTATGCAATTATGTACAGAATTTATGATCCTATATCAGCTTGTCCTCTCCTCCAAAGAGTACATGGGTTACAAAGGCACATATAAGAAAAATAATGCAGAAATAAGTGATAATGTACAAGGTGACAGGATATCATATGCTTATTACTGCAACAGAGCTACTACAGTAAGTAAGGTAAATATTGGGGAAAGCATTACCCATATTATGGTTCTCAGGTGCAGACTAATATGAAGAACTTAAACCTCAATCAAGTTGGAATCTTTATAGGAATATTAGCTAGCCTTCCAGATAAGAATAAGACAAAATATATTTTACATGGATTTACTAAGGATTTTAGGAGTATGTGCACATGTCTAAGAATGTTATTTCTGTGCTGTTTGAAGAGGAATCAAGAATCCACTTTACATTTGTAGATTACGAGAAAATGATCTGTAATGAAGTTGACCATTTGAACAACTGTCTTTTAATAGAGAACTTCACCACGAAGTTTAGCATTCCCAAATTATTGAACTTTGACACTTAATTTTTATTGCTTGTAAAGCACTATATACAATTATGGTACTCCATAAATAATAATAATAGCTATTAATAATAGCAGAGATGTAACTTGGTCAATGAGCACTTTATGATGTAATATATTGTGTTCCACAATGATCCAACATAATTAAATGGTCAGGACACCTGGATGACAAAATCAAATAGTGAACTGGCTTTTGGATTGTAGTAGTACTGGTGAGCACAAAAGATGTCAGATTCTCTATTGCTCTGACAAAGACCTCCCCCCCGCAGGCCGTTGAATGTCACATGCAATGTTCAAAATATACAATATGCAGTGCAGGGGCAAATACAAGCCATATAGTTCAGTGTGCTACATTATCTCAATTTTCTCCTGTCTTGCTGATTCTGCTAACACAAGCAATTGCAAATAATCAGTATAGATTTTAAAAGAGTAGTACTTGGGAGCTGAGAGTTACTTTTAAAGGGAAGTTTGAGATTTTTTGAAACCAAAGTAATTAGTTTTTCAAAGATACACAGTTAACGCATAGCCACAGGAAAAATTGGGGAAGTTACCTTTGTTTTGAAGGAAAAAATGCTCTAAAGATGCTGCTGCTGAGGAATGATTGGTATATAAAGTCATCAAACAAAAGTTAAGAGGTTTAGTGAAGTGTTGTTTCAATGAGTAGAGCATTCTTAGGTGTGTAACAACCTACACTATTGGCCATATGGCATCATGTCATTTTTAATTCAACATGACAATCTGAATGGCTTACATTATTCAACCAGATACTGTCTTCTGATGTACATTCTGTTTTAGTAGTGTTTTACACCAACTTTCAGATCAACGTCTGCATGAGTGCATGACAGTGGAGAGTCAGGTACAAATTAATCAATAAATCACCTAAATTTTGCTAGAGGACAATCCTTTCACATTTCTTCAACAGGACCATCTGAATGGCTTTGACCATTCCATTTACTATTGTTTTCTGCTATATGTGATGGTAAGTGTTTGGGGGCCAAAAACTGGCAAGAAAATAATTTTAGAATATTTTCACATCTCTGTTCCAAATACAACATTTGCATTTTGTAATCTGGGAATGTCCTTTACCAATATAATAACCAGGTATTTATGGAATTAATAAGTCAAAAATATTAAATCCAATTATATAACTAATTGTGAGATGTCAGTGTTCAGTGAGTAACATACTCTAATAACTTCACTATGTTGCAGGTCAAGAGAACAATATTAGCTGATGCTTTGTCTACTTTTCAATTCTAAAGATTTTCTTATAAACCACTAGAGCTGGATATGAAACCTATGCTTATTTCTACTAAGCTGTGCATGTTTGTACATTAAGACATTAGATATGTGTAAATAGTAGCTGCAAAAACAGGTAGTGTGTGTATTTTAAATTAGTTTATTATTTCTGACTGTAGAACATTGGGGTTTCTGTTACCTAAGAGTGATGCTCAGTATGTCATTTACAAAATAAAATGAAATTTGACTTATTCTGCAGTCATAACTCAGTTGGTGGACATTCTTTAATAAATTGCAGATTTTCATCCACAATGCTTAAAATGCAGGGCCACTATCTTGTTTACTAGCTAATCCTAGAAGAATCATGAAAGACAGAGGTACTATATGCACCTTGGTCCTATTTCTCTCTTAAATAAGCTGTTTTGAGTATTGCTGTGGCTCTGCACATATTTGTGCAACAGATATTCAAATACATTCTTTGCATATTAAAGTTTGAAAATTAAAATACAAAAACTATAAGTTTATATATGGTAAGAAACACCCAGAACATTATTTTTAAAATGTAAAAATTTCTTTCTTCAGCAAATTGGTTTTTGCCTAATAATTGACACTGAACCATCAAACGTTTGGGAATGCAGTGACATAGTAATATTTTGTTATGGAAAAGGGACAAGAATTATCCATACTGTACCCTGGACTTGCACATCAATAAATTGCATGTGAGATGGCATAAGAACTATAGGGTTCACCACAGATGATGTTGATTTTTATACGATTTTAGGAGAAAGAGCTGTTTCCAATAAATGTACTGGCTGCAACCTTTTCTTTAAAAGGTTAGTTCAAGTCACGTTACTTATTTTGTCTCTGTCTTCTATACTTTTTTTAAAATCTGAAATTCTTTTTAGAAAGTGATGAATTCCAATTATAGACAAAAAAAAGTTTTGAGTATAAGGAAGCAGAGTGGATCGATTTTAAATTGTTTCAATTTAAATCACTGCTTTTAATCATGATTTAAATAAAAAAATCAGGAAACCTTGATTTAAATAATTGATTTTAATCTTGTTTTGCATTTGTACTTTTTAGTTATTTTTCTAAAGGTTGATCTCAGTGGCTGGTAGCCATTAAAACATGTTGATTTGCAACTAAATGTAACTTTTACATTAAATTTAATACTTCTGTTTACTAACCAGGAGGATACATTATATCTGTATACATTTATTTAAACAATTATATAGCTTAATTTACATTTATTCAGTCTAAAGTTTTACATTATTTGTGTGTGAAAATGGTGAACTATGCATTTCTTATCTACTAAATAATTTTTTACTTGTGAATTGTGTCAAACTATTTAGATGGAAATTCAAATTCAAAAATAATGCATAAACAGCATTTTAAAATGAGTTTTTATTAGTTAAATAACACTATCTTCAATATGCTGCATACCTAAGAAAAAAGGTTATCAGGAAGTATATCAAAACATAGTTTGCATTTAAAGCTAACTGATTTATTAAATAAAGGAAGTATTAGCTGTAGTTAGTACATGCAGTATTGTTTCTGGTCACTATGTCCTTCAAGATTTTAGGAAAGGTCAAAAAGCTTTCCTGCTTTTTCAACTATTACTGCTTTCTTAACTTTGAATGAACTAGTCATTGAACTGCACTAATTGAATAAACTGAAATGAAGAAAATATTCTCTCTGCACCTGAAGAGGAGGCTATTGCTGTTGAAAGCTTGTTTAGCACTTCATCTAACTCTGGCTCTGGGAGTTTAGTCGGTGACTTCTCCTAGTGTGGTGGTTTGACTTTCTTTAAAACTTGGCAGCAAATGTACCATTTAATATTATTAAATGTAATTTAAATAGTTTTAATAGATTATAGTGAGTTTAGGCCTTAACATAAGTTGCCATAATTTCAGATTTAATTTTAAATGTTTATTTTTTAAAAAAACCCACATACTTGTATTTAAATTAAAAAATAATTTTAAACATTTTAAATTAAAAATTGATTTTTAAAAAACACTGATTTTCATCCACCCTGCAAGGAAGATGTTTAATGCTAATTTCTCTGCCAACATTGTGTTACATCTGTGAAAACACAGTTGGCTGGTAGCTGTCTACACTGCATCTGGAAACATGTGTTCAGTTTCAGAGGGGTAGCCGTGTTAGTCTGGAATTGCAGAAGTGACAAAGAGTCCTGTGGCACCGTAAAGACTAACTAAAAATTTTTTTAGAGCATAAGCTTTCGTGGTATAATACCCACTTCGTTGGATGCATGCAGTGGAAGTATGTGTTCAGTTGTATTAGCTAAAGGAATAGTTTCCCCATGTCCCATATTACAATGATTCTCAACTAGAGGTCGGAGGCCCCCTCAGGGCCACAAGCAGATTTCAGGGGGTCTGCGAAGTATGGCTGGCAGTAGATTTGCTAGGGCCCAGGACAGAAAACTGAGGCCTTACCACACAGGATTGCTCCACCACCGGGGGCTGAAGCCAAAGCCTGAGCAACTTAGCTTTGTGATGCACCCTGTTTTGTAGGCCCCCGGACAGTTGCCCTCCTTGCTTGCTCCTAATGCCAGCACTGGCTTTTATATGCAGAAAAAAAGTTATTGTAGCACAGCTGTACCATGGAATTATTACAGCATGTTGGGGGAGGAGGGCTCAGAAAGAAAAAGGTTGAGAACCTCTGCCCTACTGAATCACTGCACATACCCACAGACATGCCCACATTCTGCTTTATATCTGCATAAATCTTTAACCTTCCTTTCTAAAGTGGCATGACAATACATACCTTACTCATCTGCATTTAAAATTCCAAGTGCTTATTGTTTCTTTGAATGTATTTAAAAACTTACTGCATTATGCATGTCTGAGTCACTAAGTCATGTATATGAGTAACAAATTCTGTAAGAGTTTAATAATCTGCCTTTTTAAAAATCAACAAGCTTTTATGTGTTGATGTTTTGTAAAACACACGTTGTATACATGGGAATCTGTTCAGAACACAGGTGGTTGTAAAGAATATTTTGACATGCACTAGTTTTAAAAGGATACACATAATGTGATGATCAACATGTAGGAAGGAGATCAAATGTATTTTGTATTCTAGATGTTTTATTTGAATTTCCACAGTGTGGTGCAGAACTCACTGGAAGAGCTTGAGTTGAGTTGGTCTTTACACCTTTACAGCACTATCAAGACCAGTATCTCTCCAATACACCTTAAAACAGGAAAGGCATGGTTAAGGCTGACCCCTGAAAAGTTTTCACAAGACACAAATCATTTCCCTCATAGAGTTTTACGCTGAATGAAGATTTTCTTCTGGAATTAGAAAGGTTTATTGTGGTCAGGGGCAGCTCTAAGGTTTTTGCTGCGCCAAGCGCGGAAGTTCCGCGGCACGCCTGCGGGTGGTCCAGTGTACCATGGATTCGGCGTTGTTTCTGTGGGAAGTCCATGGGTCCGGCGGCCTCGATGTCCCCACCACCAAAATGCCACCAAATCTGTGGCAGCCCCTGACCTCCCACAGGCATGCCGCTGAAGACAACGAATGCCAGGCTGCCCCCCACGGCTTGCCGCTCCAGGCACATGCTTGAAGCACTGGTGCCGGGAACTGGCCCTGATCATGGTCAATTTTAAAAGATGATTTGGTGAGACTACTACTTGGATACACATAAAGACACCTTTGGAAATATTGTTTAACTCCTAGAGCAGATTGTGAATGAAGAAACAGAAATTTAGTAATTTTTTCCACTGAACTTCATCATTAGTGAGTTTCCACTGAAACGAACCAGGTCTCTGCATTTCAGAGATCAGTGAACACTACAGGGAAAAATAACTCAAGTAGTGTTGCTTTGTTGGTACATGAGTTCACTGGTCCTGGCTGGCTTTATATGACTGATAAAATACCTTAACTGACTACTTAAAACAATCCCTCAGAGGTGTAGTCGTCAAACTGAGTGCCAAGAAAGGACCTGCAATGGCTATCTGAAAAACTGTTTTCTAATACTTATTAAAGTTTTCTATTTCCTAGGAATTGCATAGTTTCTGGAAGCTGCAAATAATGTAGCCAGCTTTACTGATACCATTTTAACGTTCTTAAAAGCTTGTCCTAGGTTATTACACATTAATTGTTTGAATTAATACTTAAAGACTTCATGTCTTCGAGCCAAGTCTAAAATTAAGGCTTGATGGGAATGTTCACGGTGGAGATCTACAAAGAAAAATGTGCATATATCTGTACTTAAACAGTCTGTAAACATCACAGAGGGCATATAATTTTCATCGGTTAGCTATACTTACTACATGGGTCAATACCACATCTTTCCAATTTCTAGCCATTTTCTCTGAGTCACTATTGTGAGAAAATGTCAGTAGTATGTATTTTTGTCTAACTGGTTAAAACATCTGTATTTTGTGTCAAATACACTCTAAAAGTAAAGAGCATGTCCTGCCATTGATCTTCAAACAAAACTCCTGTGAAGTCCAATTGAAATTCCAAAGACAGGATGATAACAGATATAGCATAAGATGAAGGAATACAACTTGGATACTTTCACTAAAGTAAAAGGGAACAACAATTGTTGGTCACAGACCTAACAGAGCTAGACCAGCACCTGTTGGCATTTTGGAGGTCATCTGAACACCTAACAGAAAGTGAGCTACCTACCTATAAAAGCTTCCCTGCTTGACTGTAAAAGGTTTCTCTGGGTCTACAGCCACAAAGACACGTCCTCATTGCCAATGCCTCAGTCTTCATACAGTAGCCTGCTATTATCACCATCTCATGGACAAAGTGTGAGACTCTTCCCCAACTAATTGCAAAATATGGCAACTGTGCTCATAGGGATGATGATCCAGGTGGGTGGGAGTACCAGCATTTTCAGTGTGACCTACAATGAGGTACAAGTTGCCTTCTGACATGGAATCAGCCACGGAAGAATTTTAGTAAAGTGGGGCCCATAGAAGTGTTCTGAGATGACAAATCTATTTTAGAACTCACTAAAGGCGCAGACACTCAGTTGAAGTTTTCTCTGCGCCCCTCCCCCAACCCCCAGCAAAAGGGAGGAGGAAGGGATTTTGATAACTCAGAAGGAGTCTCCTCTTATGTCAGCTCTGGTGATCAGGAACAGGAAGCCCTAAATTACCTATCTCTATTAGTCAGGAAGGTGGCTGGGATCCACCTATCGCCCATCCTTGAGCTGCACTGGAGGGTTACTATTTCCTTGGGTTGTGAACACTAAGGTGAAAAGCAGTGGCCCAGCTCAGGCACAAGGAACTGTGTAATGGAAGGGAAATGGGAGCCCATTAACACAAACACTTTTTCTCTTCTTGACTCCCCTAAAGTAATTCTCCAATTCCCTGTTGGAGTTGGGTTTTTTTCCATGTGTGTTCTATTGCAAATAGCCATCCTTTTCCTTGAAGAGATCAGGCTGCCATTCAGCTAGCATCTGCATGGCCTTCTGGGGCTTGCACATGTTGGGAAGTTTTCTCTTGGTTGGGCCCTGAGGTAGTACTGTCTTGTTTTCACTGTCTATTTGAAAACCCCTCTAAAGGGGCTTCATAAAGAGAGGAAGAAAGAAAGATCCAACTATAGCATTAGCAGTTTGTTTTATAATATATGACATATTTCCCTAAGAAACACTAGAATCTTTTATATCAGATCTTTCCCTAATCATCTGTGTCAAAGGCTGTGGATGATGCGTTAGCAGAAGTCAAAAAGCATTGACAAAACCATTATTAGCTTTTGATGCATCATTTAAATTATGCTAAGTTCATAACCATGCAGAACCAAATCCCTCTAGCACCTAGAAATGTAAGGTCAACCATGTTCAGCTGAAGGGGTTTTCTATGGAATTTTTACTATAATTCACCATAAAGCTTTTTATTTGTTATATTCACCATGCTTTTCAGTTTTGGTATTAGTAGACATGAATGTGTGATGAAGCTGCGAAACAACCAGGGATTAAAGAGAGCCTTTGGGCCCAGCTAGTCCTGCTCTGCTATGCCTGCAGCTAATGACAGCCTGGAGGTGGGGCAAAGAGAAGAGAGACAGGCTCAGTTTGGGGCTGACTGGTGAAGAGGCAGAAGCTAACTGCCCCCCTACTTGAGAGGAAGGAGTGCTAGCCAGTCAAGGCAGCCAACAGGGAATAAGCACTGTCTCCCCAGCCAAGGGAAACTGCGAAGGAGACTAGGAGCCTCCAGCACCTGAGCTGAATGAATGAACCCCACAAATATTGTGGAGCTCGCCATCACCAACTTGTGGCTGCTCTGCCTGAAGGAGCCTGGGACCCTGGTAAGATGCTGCCCAAGAGAGGACTCATTGGGTGGCTTGCTTCCCATAAAATTGGACTAGAAGGGTCATAACCAAAACTGAAGAGACTGGTAGGAATTATCCTAGGGCAGCAGATTTTGACACTCTACTAGGAGGGATCTTCCCCCGCCCCATTCAGTGGTACACACACACAGGTCCCTGGACTAGGACCCAGTGGAGAGAGAGGACCTGGGCACATCTATGCCTTAAAGACTGAGGCTTCTCAACCAAGTAGGGGACTAAGATCCACATACTGTAGGCCGCCCTACCCTCCAAGCTACCTGTTTATTAGTAATAATAATAGTATTATATATTAAATATTATTATTACTAATTAGTAAATTAGTAATATTATTACTATTAGTAAATTAGTAACATTATTATTACTATTAGTAAATTAGTAATATTATTATTACTATTCTAGCAAAAGCGACAGAGTCCTGTGGCACCTTATAGACTAACAGATGTATTGGAGCATAAGCTTTTGTGGGTGAATACCCACTTCATCAGATGCATCTAATGCAGACTAATATGGCTACCCCTCTGATATTCTAGCAAAAAAGAATCAGATGGCGAGGAAATGAAAAGTTTGGTCTTACTATTACTATATGATGAGATAACTGGCTCTGTGGATGTCATAAGCATAAAGTAGCCTAGAATTCCTGCTTACCTGTAAGGGATTAAGGAGCTAAAAGAAACCTGGTCAGCACCTGACCAAAAGAACCAATGGAGACCGAATTGGGGGGAGAGAAAGTGCTTTGTCTGTCTTTCATTCGCTCTGGGCTTTCAGGGGAATCAGACAATTTTCTTCTCTCCATCTATCTATAACCTTTCTAAACAGCAACAGTAAGTAATTTAGCCAGGCAAGGTGGTTTAAGTTTTATATTTGTTTCTCACCTGTGACTTTCTCAGGTTTTTGGGAGATATCCCTGTGTTTCCTCTGTAACTTTGAAACTCAGCAGGGGTTGTGGGGAGGAATTCCTCTGTGGTGTAGGTTTTCCTTTGATTCTTTTTGTGACTGCAAAGTGTTTTCCACTGATTCCTACAGAAATTTTGTTCCTCTCCCTTTCTTTTAATTAAAATCTTTCTTTTAAGAATCTGACTGCTTTGTTTTCCATTGTCTAAGATCCAGGTTTGGATCAGGCTCACCTAGCAGAATTGGTGAGGGGTTTTTCTCAAGCCTTTCCAGGGAGGGAGATATAGGCTTGGGGGGATTGTTGGAAAGGAGGGAGGGGGCTCCAAGTGGCCCGGCCCCTAGTTCTTGGGGTAATGTTTGGTGGTGGCAGCATACTGTTCCAGACATAGGAGAAACTTGTGTCTTGGGGAAGTTTTAACCTAAGCTGGTAAAATAAGCTTAGGGGGTCTTTTCATGTGGGTCCCCACATCTGTACCCTAGAGTTCAGAGTGAGGAGGCAATTCTGATAGTGGATCAGGGGAAAGAAGTAGGTGTATTATTCCTTGACTTTAGCAAGATTTTGATACAGTCTCCCACAGTATTATTGCCAGCAAGTTAAAGTAGTATGGGCTGGATGAAAGGACTATAAGGTGGATAGAAAGCTGGCTAGATCGTCAGTCTCAATGGGTAGTGAACAATGGCTCCATGTCTAGTTGGCAGCCAGCATTAAGTGGAGTGCCCCAAGGACTGGTCCTGGGGCCGGTTTTGTTTAATATCTTCATTAATGATCTGGAGGATGGTGTGGACTGCACCCTCAGCAAATCTGCAGATGACACTAAACTGGGAGGAGTGGTAGACACGCTGGAGGGTAAGGAAAGGATACAGAGCAACCTAGACAAATTAAAGGACTGGGCCAAAAGAAATGTGATGAAGTCCAACATGGACAAGTGCAGACTCCTGCACTTAGGAAGGAAGAATCCTATGCACTGCTACAGACTAGGGACCGAATGGCTAGGCAGCAGTTATGCAGAAAAGTACTTAGGGGTTACAGTGGACTAGAAGCTGGATATGAGTCAACAGTGTGCCCTTGTTGTCAAAAAGGCTAATGGCATTTTGGGTTGTATAAGTAGGGGCATTTCCAGCAGATCGAGGAACATGGTCATTCCCCTCTATTTGGCATTGGTGAGGCCTCATCTGGAGTAGTGTCCAGTTTTGGGCCCCACACTACAAGGAGGATGTGGATATATTGGAAAGAGTCCAGCAGAGGGCAAAAAAATGATTCAGGGGCTGGAGCACATGAGTTACGGGAAGAGCTGAGGGAACTGGGATTATTTAATCTGCAGAAGAGAAGAATGAGAGGGGGGAGGATTTGATAGCTGCTTTCAACTACCTGAAAGGGGGTTCCAAAGAGGATGGATTTAGACTGTTCTCAGTGGTACCAGATGACAGAACAAGGAGTAATGGTCCCAAGTTGCAGAGGGTGAGGTTTAGGTTGGATATTAGAAAAAACGTTTTCACTAGGAGGTTGGTGAAGCGTTGGAATGTGTTACCTAGGGAGGTGGTAGAATCTCCTTCCTTAGAGGTGTTTAAGGTCAGACTTGACAAAGCCCTGGCTGGGATGATTTAGTTGGGGATTGGTCCTGCTTTGAGCAGAGGGTTGGACTATATGACTTCCTGAGGTCCCTTCCAACCCTGATATTCTATGATTAGTTCCTCTAATAGAAGTGAGGCTTAGCAATCAAATAAGTTTCTAGTCCTGGGAAAGTGATACACCGAATATTACATGTCTGTGGGACACCTTAAATCAAATGTCGTTGCATTTAGAGGTGCATGTGTTCAAATACACATTCAATACATCTCTACAGTTCTGGCTTTAGGTCTTAAACAACCCTAGGTCTTAAACTTTCAGGTGTGATATTCTTATATACATGCAAATTAAGATCTCATCAGATCCATTGCTATCATATTTCAGCCCATAAATAGCAGAGATGTTGCAAGATTTTGGAATGGCCATCTGCTGACGACAACAGGAGCAATAGCAAGTGGAAAAGCACACTTGGGGGAGAATGGGGTTGTACATGGATAGATGCTGTCTGATACACAAGAAATCAGTTTAATTTGGGAATCTAGAGTTTCTCCAGAAAATGTAAGTCTGAGCCAAAAGTGATAGCTGTTACTGAAGGAATATTGCTTGTAGCCTGAGAATGGAA
This sequence comes from Dermatemys mawii, assembly GCA_007922305.1. NCBI lineage: Eukaryota > Metazoa > Chordata > Testudines > Dermatemydidae > Dermatemys > Dermatemys mawii. The sequence continues at coordinate 26,324,168 of ML677343.1, read as the reverse complement.
GCAGCTACCAAGAATTTTCTCCTTAGCCTGTAGATTGTGATTTAGTCACAAATCCTGAAATGGATTGTGAAGAATTGGGGTGTGAACATTCTAACACTGAAGGACAGGGGAGGTAGTCCAAAAGCAGTTGGGTAGCACAAGTATTTTTATTGTTCATTATGCAACGTCCCTCTTCTCTGTGCACTACACAGGCTACCAGAACAGCCCTGGAGAAAATATGCACAGTTAAGTGTGCAAATAGCAAGTCCAGTTCACAAGCAAAAGATGCCTTTGTTTCTAAACATGGCACGTTGTCAGTGACATTCAATTAGAATAGATGCAGTAGAGAAAACAACAGTGACACAGCTGTGGGAGAATTTAAAACACAGACCACACTGGATTGTCAACATATGGTAGCTACACACATACTATGATATTTGATACCATGTTGTACAGCTCTCACTATTACAGCACTGACAATCACTTCAAATACTTATCTTCAGTGTCAGAAAATGAGTTTGTCATTGCAGGGTCAGAGAATTTTGATGGGGAAAAAGATTCTGCTTGTGACAAAGCAGGGAAAAGACAGACAAGTTACTCATCCAGGAGAGATTGTCTTACTCCACTTCTGCTAACAATTTTTTGAAGGGGCAGCAAAATCCATAGTTCATACAAGACTGTGAACCAGGACTGACCCAATCCATATGGTGAGCTGTGATGTTTACTGACGGAAGTGTGTCCTATTGATGTTCAAGCAAAAGGTTGACAAGAACAATAATTCACATCTATTACCTGTGAAAGAAAAAAAAGTTGCCTCCTTATTAACTTGTAATTTCGACAGTGATCCACTTGATAAATGTGGTGCAACATGCTGTTTTAAAGACTTAGTCAGCAGGGAGAGATGGCAAGGCCATGTTGGCAACCCTGCTTTAATCTGTCATCTGATGCAAGTGCATGCCAGGGCACGGGAAAGGCACCAGAAGTCATTTATTGCTGGAGAGGATGTGGCAGGAGAAGAATAGGCAGGGAGGAGACTGACGAGTCTTCTTGCAGTGACATCAGAACATTCTTTACTAACTGAGGACATCGGAGGGGCAGACTGTTCTACTGCAACAATCACTGTCATCTCCAGCTTCTCATCCACTGTAATCCCCAGGTCCTTTTCTGCAGAACTGCCGCTTAGCCAGTTGGTCTCCAGCCTATAGCAGTGCATGGGATTCCTCCATCCTAAGTGTAGGACTCTGCAATTGTCTTTGTTGAATTTCATCAGATTTCCTCTGGCCCAATCCTCTAATTTTTCTAGGTCACTCTGGACTTTATCCCTACCCTCCAGCACATCTACCTCCCCCAACGGCTTAGTGTCATCCGCTAACTTGCTGAGGGTGCAATCCATCCCATCATCCAGATCATTAATGAAGATGTTGAACAAAACCAGCCCCAGGACTGACTTCTGGGGCACTCCGCTTGATACCGGCTGACAACTAGACATCAAGCCATTGATCACTACCCTTTGAGACCAACAATGTAACCAGCTTTCTATCTATCTTATAGTCCATTCATCCAATCCATACTTTTTAAACCTGCTGGCAAGAATACTGTGGGAGACCTTATCAAAAGCTTTGCTAAAGTCAAGATATATCACGTCCACCGCTTTCCCCATATCCACAGAGCCAGTTATCTCATCATAGAAGGCAATCAGGTTGGTCAGGCACGATTTGCCGTTGGTGAATCCATGTTGACTGTTCCTGATCACCTTTCTCTCCTTCAAGTGCTACAAAATGGATTCCTTGAGGATCTGCTCCATGATCTGTCTAAGGACTGAGATAAGGCTGTCCTTCCTTTTTTTTTTTTTTTTTTTTTTTTTTTAAAGATGGGCACTATAGTTGCCTTTTTCCAATCATCTGGGACCTCCCCCAATTGCCATGAGTTTTCAAAGATAATGGCCAATGGCTCTGCAATCACATCAGCCAACTCCCTCAGCATCCTTGGATGCATTAGACCTGGACCCATGGACTTGTGCATGTCCAGCTTTTCTAAATAGCCCTTAACCTGTTCTTTCACCACTGAGGGCTGATCATCTCCTCCCCATACTGTACTGCCCAGTGTAACAGTCTGGGAGCTGACCTTGTCTGTGAAGACCAAGGCAAAAACAGCTTTGAGTACTTCAGCTTTTTCCTCGTCTTCTGTCACTAGGCTGCCTGCCGCATTCAGTAAGGGTCCCACACTTTCCCTGACCATCTTCTTGTTGCTAACATACCTGTAGAAACCCTTCTTGTTATCTTTCACATTACTTGCTAGCTGCAACTCCAATTGTCTTTTGGCCTTCCTGATTATACTCCTGCATGCTCAAGCAATATTTTTATACTCCTCCCTAGTCATCTCTTCAAATTTCCACTTCTTCTAAGCTTCGTTTTTGTGTGTTAAACTCATCGAAGATTTCTCTGTTAAGCCAAGATGGTTGCCTGCCATATTTTCTATTCTTTCTGCATGTTGGGATGGTTTGTTCCTGTGCTGTAAAATTTACCCTGCCCCTATCCAGCTTTCAAATTACTTCTATGTATCCAAATTGCTCCAAGGGTGCTGCTATTTGGTTAGCACAGCAAAGGCCATGGGACTCCTCAAATAGGCACACCCAACAGTTGAGAATGTGACACTGATTTGTGACAATCCCTGAAGAATTTTGGATTTATAAACACTAATAAAAAGTAAAACTCATGAAATATCCAGTGGTGCAGTGTGACCATATGACGTCTGCACCCAAACTTCCTCCCAGAGCCTACACCCCAACCCCTTGCCCCAGCCCTGTGAAAGTGAGGAAGGATGGGGGTGGGGAATGGAGTGAGCAGGGCAGGGCCCCGGGGAAGGGGCAAGGTAGATCCTGAATTGATCTTAAGTTTAAAAAGTGATCTTGTGTGTAAAAATGTTGGAGATCACAGTTATAAGTGATAATGGTGTCTGAGGCATCCAGCAAGTGTAATCTCTTGTGTCTGAGTTTTCAACTATAATATCATCAGTACTGGGATGTCTTTATTTGGGTCTTCTATGGCACACAAAAATCACCGTCCTATAAAAATAAATAATAAAAGTAATTAACAGAATTAATTGTTAGGCGGGTTCTACTATTAAGAAGCTTGTTGTCCATTACTTACTTTATTAATATTAGTCATGCCCTCTGACAACATGCTGATTTGTTGCCTATCATGGGTGACCTTCAGAAATCTGCAGATGATTATAATATGCCATGGCCATTGTTTGTTTTTTGCCATAATTTAGTCCCTTTTAGTCCTTTCTCACAAATCAATCAATACAGCTACTACTTCTTTGTGTGGTAGTTTTTCTTGGAACACCTTCGGTTTGTAAAAATCATTCTAGTATACAGGACCAAGTCTGGGATTTTCAGAATAGCCTAAAGGAATAAGGTGCACATACCCTACTGATATCTAATAACAGTTGGGTACCTAACTCCTTTGAGGGCCTTTGAAAATTGCAGCATAAATGCAGTATTTCATGTGAGATTTCAGCAGAGTCACTCTTAGAAGGAGTATAGAGTGAACAGATGTCCTGATTTTATAGGGACAGTCCTGATTTTGGGGTCTTTTTCTTATATAGGCTCCTATTACCCCCAGCCCCGTTCCGATTTTTTACACTTGCTGTCTGGGCTCCCTAAAAGAGTATCATCTACCTGCTTTGTGAGGTGATGTCTCCAGCCAAAAATTTCAAAAATAGATGCCCAAAGTTAGGCTCCTATATCCATATTTAAGCACTTAAATAAATAAGTGCACCTAACAGTAGTTTAGATGGCACTTCATGGTCCTTAGCACTGCTAAAAATCTCTACTGATTTAGTATCTTAAATATGTATCCAGGAGCTTGACTTTAGGCACCTAAATCTGAATATTTTGGCTTGTTTTCCCAAATGTCTCTTGCACTTCCCTCCCCCCAATAGCTAATTTTTTCAAGCTTTTCTTTCCCTCGTAGTTGCCTCCATCTCTTTTCTTTAGTTTTCCTTATACAGATAGATTAAAAACAAAACCATTTTATATTTTAGCCATCAAGGATTTCATCCCTCTCCTCATTCACTAATAGCTTTCCTTTCTTCCTCATATTCCCTAATCTCTGATATTTTTTAAAAAAGATTTTAATCCACTGAATCCTAACATTAACAAATTCAATTTTCTGCTGCCCTTAACTTCTTCCTGCAAGCCTTGATGGGCTTTGTGTGCTGTTGTTTGGTTACCTCCCTTTTTTCATTTCCTGAACAAAGCTGTTACCCTCACATTTGCGAGTTCTCTCTTATGAAGCTACACTGATCACTTCTTGTTCCTTGCATTCTTCTTTTTCACAGGATTTTTTTCCCTTCTGGCATCTCTTAAGGCAGGGGTTCTCAAACTTTTCTAGTTTGAGACCCCTTTTTGCTCTGCCGTGTTTGCTGCTGACCCCTGCGTATGTCCGCCGAATCGAACACTTCCAGTTTCGGCGGCATTTCAGCGGACACACAGAGGGTCTGTCTGTCTGCTAACAAGCCGCCAAAAATGGAAGTGTTCCACTCCATGGCTTTTCGGCGGACACAGTCCCGCATTCTGGGGCATCCGCTGAAATGCCATGGTATGTAACGGGGGCTTACGACCCCCCCGGGATTGCCCTGTGACCCTCGGGAGGATCATGACCCCCAGTTTGAGAACCGCCGTCTTAAGGCCATGGCTACATTGGAAACGTTAAAGCACCGTCATGGGAACGTTCTTGTGGCAGCGCTTTGATGTATGAGTGTGGTTGCATGCGAGCGCTGGGAGACAGTTCTCCCAGCGCTCCTGATAATCCACCTCCATGAAGGGATCAGCTCCCAGCGCACGGAGTCTGGTCCAAACTAGTGCTTTAAAGTGCTCAGACTTGCTGCGCTCGGGGTGTGTGTGTGATTTTTCACACCCCTGAGCCAGCAAGTTAACACGCTATAAAATATAAGTGTAGCCAAGCCCTAAGGATTCTCCAGTCTTTTTCCACACGCAGGGATTTTCATACTTTTCCTCATTGCTCACTAAATTTCTCAGTTCTCCCAAATTTGCTACTTTGAATTTTAATCCTCTAGTTGGGCTGCACTCTGTGAAGCATTCCTTACTATCCTGCACTCAAGTAGCTTGTAATCAATAGCTTCAAGAAGCTCCAAGAACTTCCTTCAGTAGCTCCAAGAACTTCCACCTGGATTTCAACAATTTCCACCCCACCATCAACCTCATCCTGGAGCAGTCCACACAAGAGATCCACTTCCCGGACACTACAGGGAAAATAAGTGATGGTCACATAAACACCCCCCTATACCGGAAACCTACAGACCACTATACTTACCTATATGCGTCCAGCTTTCATCCAGGACACAGCATATGATCCATTGTTTACAGCCAATAAAATACAACAGTATTTGCTCCAATCCTTCAGACAGAGACAAACACCAACAAGATCTTTATCAAGGATTCTTAAAACTACACTACCCACCTGGGTAAGTGAGGACACAGATTGACAGAGCAAGATGGGTACCCAGAAATCACCTACTACAGGTCAGGCCCAACAAGGAAAATAACAGAGCACCACTGGCCATCATGTACAGCCCCTAACTAAAACCTCTCCAGCACATTATCAATGATCTACAACCTACCCTGGAAAACGATCCCTCACTCTCACAGATCTTGGGAGGCAGGTCAGTTCTTGCTTACAGACAGTCCCCAAATCTGAAGCAAATGCTCACCAGCAACTACATACCCCTCCACAGAAACACTAACCCAGGACCCAATCCCTGTAACAAATCCCATTGCTTACTCTGTCCCCATATCTATTCCAGCGACACCATCAGAGGACCCAGTCACATTAGCCACACCATCAGGGGCTCGTTCACCTGCACATCTACTAATGTGATATGTATCATCATGTGACAGCAGTGCCTCTTTGCCATGTACACTGGCCAAGCCAGACAGTCTCTACATAAAAGGATAAACGGACACAAATCAGACATCACGAATAGTAACATACAAAAGCCAGTAGGAGAACACTTCAATCTCCCTGGACATTCAATGACATATTTAAAATTAGCCATCTTTCAACAAAAAAAACTTCAAAAACAGACTTCAACGAGAAACTGCAGAGCCAATTCATTTGCAAACTTAACACCATTAATTTGGGCTTGAACAGCGACTGGGAGTGGCTGGCTCACTACAAAAGCAATTTTCCTTCTCTTAGTATTGACATCTCCTCATCAATTTTTGACCACATCCACCCTGACTGAATTGGCCTTGTCAACACTGGTTCTCCACTTTTAAGGTAACTCCCTTCTCTTCCTGTGCCAATATATTTATGCCTGTATCTGTAATTTTCACTCCATGTATCTGAAGAAGTGGGGTGTTTCACCTACAAAAGCTTATGCCCAAACAAATCTGTTAGTCTTTAAGGTGCCACCGGACTCCTCGTTGTTTTTGAAGAACTTCCTTGTTATCGTTGTGTTCTCAAAAAGTTTATTTTCTTTTGTTCTCACCAGCAAGATGTGAATTCAGGATGGTTTTTCACAGGTTTGGAATCTCCGCTTTTTGACTCCTTAAATCACAGTGCTGTCCTCTACATAAGCTGGGAGTAAGGGCCTCTTGAACGTTGATGCACATTTAGCCACACTGGCTACCCGATAGCTGTCTGGGTAACTAACTTGTCTCCTATGAAAGGTATTCTGCAATACTCAGTTCACTGAAAATTGTGCTAAGTAGTTTTCTTTCTTACTCTTCTCTAGTCCTGAGGATTTGCAGAAAATGCCCATCGTATTTTCTTTTGTCTTTCTCTTCCTATATGTCTAAGTATTTCTTTACCATTTTTGCCATAGAAGTGTATTTCACTGACTTGGCAAATACTGTATTTCCTACTCCCCTTTGCCACTTCATTTTATACACAGAGTGCATCTGATATTCCAAAATGGGGGTAAATGATCATGCCCCAACTGAGATTGTTATGCTCCAGCTTTCAGTTATTGGACTCAACCCACAAAATTTCAGTTATGTCCTCTTTATCATAATCTCCATAATTCAGTATTACTTCAGGAACTTCTGGGTTATTTCCCATTCTTCTTGTATTTCTGTGGAGACACTAGTACATGAATGCACCTTTTTCTATAATTTCTGTGATTCTGATTACAATACTTCGCTTGTGATGCAGAGTGTATCCCTCTTCTGACTTTTGGTGTATGATGAAAGTACATGCCTGATTATTGGAGTTATGCTAAAGCATCCATTCTCATGTGTGACTGCTTCATTTACAGCTGCCATAACAATAACTGATATTTTTGAAACTGGGAATTTATTACATCCTTGCTTCATTGGAAACCATCAAACAGAGTGTCTTCTATCACAGAAGACATTCTGATAATCCATGAACATCAAATTCCCCTCCATCCATGCTTCTATCTGTTAACCTCCAATATTTTCTCTCTACCCACACTTGTCATCAGAAAATTTTCTGAGAAGATCATCTTCCTTGACTACCTCTTCAAAAGTTCCAGAAGTCATTCCTGATTCTAGCAAAACTCCATTTGTGCACTTTGTTCCTCTATGAACTACACTCATCAGGAATTCCCCAGCAGTATTCAGGATATGCTCCACCTTTCTTGTCACATTTCTGACACTGAAACATCTGCTGTCCTGTCACAATGAGGTTTCTGAAAGAGGAATTCATCCAGTGTATTCATTTGTTAAATGTAATGATTTTATACTATATCTTGTTAATCAATCCTATAAATTAATGAGGTTTTAATAATTTAATATAGTCTATTAGTTTGAGGAAACTCCAAGTACACAACATTTTAGGGGAAGATCCACTTACATCTCCCAACATGAAACATTAAAAAAAGGTAATCTTCAATAGATACAGTATAGAATTCAGTCATCTGTAGTTATCAGTTATAATGTAAACAGTATCAAACATTAAAAAAAAATCATCTTTTACCAAACCTTATCGTACAGTCATGTTCTTTTTCCTCCTCCTTCCGCTATCATGGATGACTAATAAGCTATGTGAACAGAAGGTATCTCCTTTACAATCGGCCTGTTATACTCACTGATGTCAGAGCATGGCTCATAACATCACCGTTCATCACAATAAATGAGATGCTGTAAACGAATTTTGGCCTTACTGAAAGTGGAGGAGATTTGCTGGACAAGAGGTAGCTTCTACATTAAAATATATTAACAATCAGCGTTTATAAGAAGGGTAATAAGAAAAAGTATATAGCCATTTAATAAGGTTTCTGTGAAATGTTACTAAAATAAAAGTTTGCCATTGTGTGCAAGTGGTAGTGTATTCAAAGTAGGCCTTTTCAGATTAACGAGAAGAAAACATAAAATTCTTTAGAGTGGGATACCTTGAAGATGCACCCCAAAATCTAAATTAACTGAAAGCCCTGGAATAAATCCTCTTAGCATAGCTCTTGAAATGACTTATCTGTTCTAAACAAAATTATAAAAGAGGAGAAAGCTATTTTAGGTCATTAGAAACACTTTCTTTCATTAATATATATTTACAACAACGTTGATTTTACAGGTTAACTCATTCTATACATGTCACTAAAACATCTTTTAATTTATCGTCCTTTCTTTTGCAATGATTTTCAACCAGAAGTGAGGTGGTCAGTTAAGTTTATTACTACTGTTTATTAAGCATAACATCTTTGCATATGCCACAGCATGCAGAGATTCTGAGTGACACTGCCATCTATAGGCAGCAAGGGATGACTACCTAACTTGTGCTAGGCATTGCACTAGCCTCTGGAACAACCCAGCAACAGATGCATACAGAGGTGGCTTAAAGCCAGTTTAGTCCCCACTCTCTTTGGGCTGCAAGTTTTGCACTGGACCTCCAAGGGGCACAGCAAAAATCATATCCCAAGTGATATAACAGCAATTTGCAAAGAAAAGGGTATTTTTGGCAGACATTGTTCAGTGCTATTTTCATTGTCATTGAATGCAATTCATGTATCAGGATGTACTTTAATGGGAGATCTATTTCCCCTGCTTTGCTAAGTTACAACAAGAACCACTGGCTCCTACACTGTCCATCTGTATCACCCTAAACAATATCAAGAAAGATATGAGAAATCTTAAATATACCCTGCAACATACAGATCACTGTTTAAATTATAACTGATAACTACAGAAGATCGAATTCTACACTGTATCTGTTGATGATAAAATTACAATTGGCGTGTGGTAAAAGAAAATAGACACACTCCCCCAAAGCTTTACAACACTAACAATCTATAGGATAAGGGTGGAATAAATAAAGCTACTGTGGCACTGTTAAACAAATCGAAAGACCAGTTTTCTTTCTCTAGGAAACAAAAGAATAATCTTATTTTTATTTATGTAAAACATGTTGGAACTCACACAGTTCAATCATCATTTCTACCGCTGTAAATATTACCCGTTTAAATGGTTTGATATGAACTTTACATGATTCCACTCACTTAAATAAAAAGAATAGTTAAGTCTTTCATCCAGCTTGTTGACAATACCAAGCTGCTTATGGCATAAAATATATTATAAAATTATTTCCCAAAATATATGGGTAAGAGGTGACAACAAATAATCTACACTGATGAAAATGTACAGAGTCAAGAAAATGCAACACTGCTAAAAATCAAATGAATGGACAAAGAAACATTATTCAGTGAGTAGCTAGCCAGTACAATTACACCTTTGATGAAAAAAAAAATCAGCTAATTTTCCTCAATATCAGATCACATTTGAATTTCACAATTATTTGTTTTAGGTTTGTTCTAAACATATTTCAACGTACAAAACACATAATTACAGGGCAATTTTGAATAAAACACAAATCTAAGTGCAATACATTTTGTATTTTTACATTTTTGTAGTTCATCAAATGCTATCAAAAAAGTTATGATGTGATTATATATGTACCTAGACAGTGAAGGGAAACATACTCAGTTTGATTTCTTTTGAGAAATGTACTTCATCTTGTATATTTAATGGTGGTTTAATTATAACAGAAAGTGTATTTCAAGTTTATCCAATCAGGAACCCGGTTATCACATGCACATTCCTGAGTTAACCTGTATCTGGAGGAAACATATCATGCTCTGCACGAAAGAACTTCATCAAGATGGTCATAAAACACTAACGCAATAGAAAACCATTTGGCTTACAATAGGTTTTTTCATACGCAAAATGTCCCAAAGCAATTTCCAATGCAATGAGGAAGTTGGATACTGGTAACACAGTGACAATGTAGGTAAACACGACAGCTGTTATGCACACAGTAATATTTTACATAGCTTTTGACAACTAGAGTCTCTTACTAAGTCTGGTCTACACTTAAAAATTAGATCGACCCAACTACATCGCTCAGGGATGTGAAAAATGTTGTGCCCTGAGTAATGTACTATAGTTAGGTTGGCCTAACCCCTGGTGTAGATGTGGCTTGGTCGACAGAAGAATTCTGTTGACATAATCACCCCCTCTTGGAGTGGGCATAGTCACCTCTGTTATGTAAGAGGAGGGTATGAAATTGTTTTAAAATAGAGTCTCCCTTCCCAGTGTTTTGCATAACAGCAGTTTAAAGTGTGGCTCTATGCTTGAAAAGTGACTCCATGAAAAGAGCATTGTGTGCTTCCATCTTTATTATGGACTGGTAATCACATTAGTTCAGTTTACAAGCCAAAAGTCAATTTCTAAACCTTAGTTCTGTAAACTCAAATGGGAATGTGAAATTCAAGTTGTATTCTTTCTGATTCACACGTTAAGATAGGCTACAAATATTCTGTGGGCCATATTCTGCCCTCATTTACATCTGTGCAGCACCACTGTTTTCAGATTCTGCCCTCACTGATATCTGTGCAGTGAGCACAGGTATAATTGAGAGAAGAATTTGACACTGCAACTCAGTTGGAGCTTAATTAACAATCCTGTTGATGATGTGAGCGGGAATAGACTGCAGCTCATTCTCACGTAGCCGTATTAATAGGAGTAAAATGTAGTTAAATCTTTTTTTGTCACTGATGTAGGTAGACATCAATACACATAGGCACTGTAGCTCTTGATTAAGACAGTTCCATTTTTAAAAAGTCACTTTTCCAAGTAAAACAGCACCTTAATGAAAAATGTCCATTAGTGGCTAATAGTTTTAAATAATGATGAAATTCCTGTGGTCCAGAGTTATCTACCTGCCACATTCCTCTCCAGAGACTTAGCTGATAGTTCATTAGATCGCTGGATTAAGATATTGTTTAATAAGCTACCATAATTGGGATTTCCAGTAGTTTTAAAGAACTATGAGAAAATGTTTAATCTCATTGTTCCAAAAACTCTGATTATGTTGGCTTATTATAAACAATGAGAAAATATAGAACATTTCAGCTCAAAACAAAAACGCCCAAATAGCAGGGGGTTGGACTAGATGACCTCCTAAGGTCCAATCCAACTCAATCCTGAGATTCTATGAAATGAGCTTCAAAAGATTCTGCATGTTATTGATAAATGATATCAGAGATTCATAATCATAAACCAGAGTTTGTTTTATTGTACTGAATTTAATTTTTTGTTTGCTAGAAAAAAATGTGTGTGCAGTGGTTTGAAGTAAAAGTTTTGTTTCCTATACTTTCATCTCAAATTTAATACCAGTGCAATAGCCTTCTTAAGAAACCTAATTCATTAAGAGAGGGTCTTCAGTATCGGAGTTGAACTCAAGATGGAGACTACAAAAGGATATACCAAGGCAATGACAGCAAAATTCATAGCACCAATGATAAATATTGAAATTTACTCGATTATTTTACCTATTCTCTGTTACTGAGATTAATAAAGACATTATATCAATACATTTAACAAGTTGTCTAAACTAGAAAGCTCAGCCGTGCTATGCTACAGAAGGTCACTGAGGATACATGGTTGCCAAAGCTTTTATTTAAATCTTTATTGTTCTAAATATGTGCTACATATTTCTTAAATATTTAAAAAGATTACCTCTCCTGAGAAAATATAGACATAATAAAGAACCTTCTCATCCATGTGGAGAAGTTCAGAGTCATAATTCTGTCAAAACAAGCAAACCAAAACTGGCCTTTTGTTCAACCTGTGAGTGCATACCTGTGCTTGAGTTTCTATTCTATTCCAGTTCTTATGCTGTGCTCATCATTGTAATGTTTGAGTGCCTCGCCACACTTCAATTTAATCTAAAATTTCTTAAAGAGAAAATCTTAACTGAATTTATACACAAAAAGTAATATTTGTTTCTGTTGTCTTCAAAATTAGCACTTTCTTTCTAATAATATATATTGCAAAATATAATCCTCAAATGTAACACATCTTGGTTCTAAGATACACAAACCTAGAACCCTATTACCAGTAAGCATAGAAATCTCTAGGGATGCTCTTCATTTTGTAGAATAAATGAAAACTAATTTATAATTTATTAATTATAGATATAGAATATACTTCAAGCAGAGATGACTAGAAGCCATTTGATACTGAAAAGTATAGCAGGACAACATAAAATATTGTAGTTGTTTTGGCTGTAATCTGACATATCCGTTAACCTTGACACAACCTCTTCAAATCAACATTGTGTTGAAAAAAATCTGTTTTTAAAATAATTTAACAATATAAAAGGGATGAATTGTTAAATATAAATATCAAACATATCTTGTTTTCAAAATTTAAGGGCTTGCACTGAATTACATGTATCATATGTTACACAAGCAAGGAAAAATTTGAACGGGTTAGATGGGTAATCATGCAATATTCTCTTTTTAATCATGACTTCTGTAACCATAATCAGCTGTAGTAAAATCATTTTTATCCAATACCAATTGCTTACTATTACAGAAGTAACTGCTCTTGCCTGATTCATTGAAGTTCAGTAAAAATCTTTGAAGGTTTGAGATATTCTTAAGGCAGTTCTACATATACTTAGTAGATTCATAAGGTGTATCTATAATTAAAAATGTTATGCAGAGTGCTTTAAGTCCTATATCATTCAGAAGTGCAACTTATTAAAGGTTACAATCATAAGCCATTTAATATGCATCTTGACTTCAGAACATTTTATTTGTCCAAAAAAGCAACAAAATAATGTCACACACAACCAGAAATTAAGGTATGACTCCAAACACACCACATGTTCTTGGTGATATCATCATCTCTCATGCTACTTAACTGATATTTGACATCACTGTGTACACAACTGTTAGAAGCCTCTTTCTAACAACTCTAAAAAACCCAAAGAGATCTTTAGATGTGGGAGTTTTGTGTGTGGGGAGGTTTAGCCGTCATTTAACCAGAGCCTAACAACTGCCAGCTTGCAGCATATCAGAATAAACTATTCAGCTTTTCAGTAGTTTTCTCTGGCCCCAGTAACAAGTACCTTCATAGTAGAGAGGTTTTTACACTGCATAGATTGAATTGCTAACTTAAGCACTGTACATACTTTTCCCAGCAGCTTGACAGAAATGCAATGATCTAACACCATGTGCCATTTCAGAAGGTCATGTTCTAGACATATCAACAAAGTAGAGGTGGAGATCCATTCTTTACCTATTCTGATGGATACAACTCATCTCTATTATATATTGATAAGTAAAAACAGCCCAAAATGAATGATAAAGAATAATCCACAGGCTGAAAACTATAGCATTCAGATTGCCTAAGTGCAGTTCATGGTACAGTCAAAGATGGCTTCACAGTCTAGCCTAATGTCTTTAAAATGATGATGCGTCGATGTGCTTCCTAGGTTACAAGTCTGGATTTCACATAGCATTTTCATGGCACGTTGTTACTTAGAAAATTTCCACACAATACACGATATTAAATGCAGAGGCCATCTCCTATTCCTATAGGCCATCAGCTCATTTAGAGTAACGCAGGGCTCATAAAAGACTGTAGATTTTAATTAATGAATAGGAGCTGTAATAACACAGCAAGTGTCAATGTTAGCTGTATGTGTTTCCTTCCAAAACCAATCTAAACATGTAATGAAATGTCTCTAGGGTGCAAGATTTTCTAAAACTTCTCCATGAACCACAGAAGTTACAAATAGGCAGTAAAAGAAGGGCCTAACCAAACCTTTACTTCACTGAAAGTTATGGGCCAAAGTCATCCTTGATAGATATCCTATCGACTACAATGGAATCAGAGCACAGATAAAGTTGACACAATGCCGTTAATAACTAATTACAAACTGACACTAAAAAAATCTATGAGGAACTGGGGAAAACAAGTTGACAATATTAATTTAGATCAGTACATGTCTCTGAGCATTTAAGCTCACCTATGAGAGTCCAAGTTCTACTTACTTCAAGTTCAGCACAAGAAAGATGCAGCTGATCAATATTGGACGTTAATTACACCCTTTGTTAGGGGATTTCAAAGGCAATGGCCATGGTAAAAGGGAAAAGTTGATCAAAGTTCCTGTGCATGCAAGCCCCCCAATTTTACGATCAAAATAGAGAATACACCTAGCTACTCTTACTGCATCTGACTCAGGCACATCCTGGTACATGAGCAGTGCAAAAACCTTGATACTTGGATGGAACTGGAACATGACAATTATTGGTTGCAAGTCTCAAATTGTACAGTTTAAACAAAGAAGTCTAGCCATTCCAATTTCCCTGAGAAAGGTGGACCTTGTTGCATCCTGACCCAGTAGCAGTCATAGGACCAGATATGGTTTTTTTTTAAAATTTCAATGATAGAATTTGGGGCTTGGACCACATTTTGCCAAGGTTCAGCTGGATCCATTCTTTCGACCCAGGTATTTGCGGTGCCTGGGTCCAAATTCTCTTGTGGACCAGCAGGAGGGACTAGACTTGTTCTTGTTTTGGACATTCAAAAATTGGCTGATCAGAGTCAAAATTTGGCTGGATCCAGCAAGACCCTAAGGCCCGATTTGGGTTTTTAGTCGGAGGTCCAGTTTTTTTTTTTTGTTTTTTTTTTTTGGCGCAGTAGGAGCAACCAGACTTGTGCATGGTACAAACGGGGAGCCTGTAACCAAAGACGGGCAGGATGCAACGAGCTCCAGCTCTTCCCTTTCTCTCTTGGCCGCTGAGGTCCAACCAGCCACCAGGGACCTGCCAAACTTTGACAGTCCCCCCCCCCCCCCCCCCCGGCGCGGGGCGGCGCCCCTCCCCGCACCGCCCCTGATCCCCCCTCCCGCCCCGAGCCTCCACCTCCAGCCGCCCCCAGGCGCAAGGTGAAGCCACCGGGCGCCTGCTCCTGCACTTTGCACGGCCAGGCGCGGAGCCGCCTCCATCCCTGCGCCTTCCTCCCCAGCAGCGCCGCGGCGCATTTCCCCCCCTCTCCTCCGCACTAATCTGCAGATTCAGCACGTCCAGCGCCGCCGCTGACTTTACCTGGACTTTCTCCACTCTCCGGGCGGCGGACACCTCCCCTCCGACCGCTAACTCCGGCTCCGCGCTCACTCCTTCCTCCTGCGAGGCCTGCTGCGCTCCAGCCCCACGGAAAGTAGGGAGCGGGGGAGACCGAGGGAGCGAGGCAGGGGAAGGGAGGGGAGCGCTCCATCCCGGTCCCCCCCCTCCGGCCCCAGCGCACACGCCGGCCCGGCTCCCCCTGCCCCCGCCTGGGCGATTTCCTCCCCTCTTCAGGAACTAGCCAGGCTCCGCTCAGCGTTTCCGAAACAAACCCCCCGCTGCTGCTGCCGCTGCCGCCTCCCTTCCCCGCCCGCCCTCGCCCGCTGCCCGCCCGGCTGCGGCGTGCGGCTGCCTTTCCCCCCTCCCGCCCGCCCCGTACCTCGTAAAGGTCCCCCGAAGCCATGCTGGGCTGCGGGACTCGGCTTCTCGGCTGCCTCCTCGCCACCTCTCCCTCTGTCTCCCCCGCTCGCCGTGGAGTAAACTGTGTTGTGCGGAATGACAGGCGCTGGGGCCGGCTGTGCGCAGAATCAGAGGCGAGGAGAGACGGCGAGAGAGGCAGGCGGGCGGGCGGCGGGGCTGGCTGGCGTAACCCGCTCTGGAGCGGGGCGCTGCGCGCTGTGGCTTCTCGCGCGCTGGCTTCAGCCACCTCCCCCTCAGCCTAGGGGAGGGCGAGGAGGAGGGTTGCACCCGCCACACATCGCAGGGAAAGTCCCCGGGCCCTCCGACGTGCCGCCTCCCTCCCCGGGCAGCCGGGTGCGCTTCAAACTCTTTCCACTGCCAAAAGGGAAAGAGCGGGGCGGGGGGCGGGGAGCCCGGACCTGTGGGGACACCGGCAGAGCCGGGGCGAGGCGGGAGACCTGCTGGCCTCCAGCCCAGGGCAAGGCGGGCTGTGGGGCTTACAGGATGGTAGCTGAGTGTTAGGGATTTCCGAGAGCATAGGGGAGGTGATGCCTGCCATCTCTCTCAGGGACAGGACGGCCACCATGAAGGAACCCCAAGGTGGCCAGGGCTTACTTCAAGGACTGTCCACCCAAGGACTGTTATCAAGGACATGGAGGTCTGATAACCCCGAATAGCCACCCATAGGGAACGATGAGGAGGCAATGGCACCCTTCAAGCCCCCCTCTCCTTTTCTTCTGCTCCACTGACCGCTGACTTCCTCCAAGGCCCACCCCATCAAAGGCCACCACCAGGAAAATGGAGGGTTTCTCATGGCTTCTTTCAACCATCCCACAGTTGGAGTGGCCATCGTCAGCGGAGCTGCCCATGACTGGCTTCAAGACCCTCCTCCAGTAGATACAGACAGGTAGTCAACTTCATGAAACAATGTCTTTATGGAGAGTGAAATATGGAACAGATTCTCTGCTCCACTTTGCTCCTTTTTTTGAGCATGAAAGGCTCACCAGCTTTCTCTGAAAGGCATTTACCCCCTTCTGCCCCCCTCACACCCACCTTTATTTGCAGCAGAGGTGAAGTATCCTTCAGAGAAATTGATCAGAAAAGGAAACTTGCTAGGGGGTACCTTGTGTTCCACCTCTGCTTTACCTCTAATTTGAAATGTTTGGGAAACCCATTAGGGTTTGGAGCTCGGGCAGTGTATGAGGGGGGGGGGTCACTGGATGAAGGAGTCTTAGGTCCACACTTAATGTCAGCGTGATATCATTTTATTAGAACAGAAAGGTGCTAGCAGACTAGGATGGATCAGCTTTGCCCTTGTGCAAAGTTGTTGAAGAAAAAAGCAACTGGGGATTCCAGCTGAATGGATCCTGATGGGACATACTCCAAAATGCCCAGACTAGGATTCTTTCACTAGATCTGTTTAGCCACCATGCCCCAAGAATGTGCTGAACACCCATGGAGCCCCTGCTTTCCGTAAGATGGGATGGGAGCTGCATTTTTTTGTGTGCAAGGAAGCCATCCTGAAATGGGCTACATTTTGGAGAAACATTTTGATTAAAAGGTTTGAAGTGGCAAAAGACTCTTTTGCAATTGGGTGCCCATTACAGTAACATAAATGATGTTCCTGAGACTTCACAACCCCAGATCTACCCAACCAGAGGGACTTATCTCCCCAGCTAAAAAGTTATCATCTTCTCAATAACAGCTTTCTTGACAATGGAGAAGAAAGCAAGTAGATTCTGCTTTGATAGAATCATTGCATCTTGACTTCATAAAGACCCTGTTGCCATCAAGCATTGTGTTACCTGGTTTCAGATTTGATGTTTTCACTTCTGTACAAGGCACCATTGACCTGTAAATAGCATAGTCCTTGTCACAGTGCCTTGACAGATGACACTGGATGCTGTCAAGTGTGGCGATGGTTTGGCCCTGTTTTCTATTTGCCTTCACTTGATTGGTATTTGTCATTTTGATTGTACGATCTCATCTTTTTGAATACTTCTGTAATACACATGAATGTGAGATTTGTTAATAGAGAGAGATTTGAATAGAAGGTGGAAGCCAGTGATTAAATATTATATAGTAATTCTACTTTGTTACTAGTAAATATGGTTATTTTTGGCATTGCATTATCTTCTGAATTTTCATTTACAATGAAGGATTCAAACAGAATAAGTACCATATATAATATACCTAAATATTGTTGTAAGTAACAGAAATTTACCAATGCTCAGTACTTACAATTGAATTTTTTTCAATTTTGTATTCTCTTTTACCATGACAATAGGAAATATTTATATATCTTGACTGACTATTCAACCTACCAGTATCCTGAATTGTGAATATTACATCTGGTGATTATTAACTTGCCAGCTAATCAGTTTAGTATTTTCATATGGGTCAATAAAAACTATATAGTATAGTATTTTGGAGCCTAAAGCCGTTTATGGTTCATGTGGTCTACTGGATGATATGATCAATTTTAAATTCCTAAGAACAAAGCTAGATTGTTTACCAAAAAGCTAATAGTTTTGTACAAGGGAGTAACTGGAGCTCTGTTTTAGGCTTATCAATTTGCCAGCAATATTTGATTTTTTTGAGATCTGATATTTAAGTAGTAACATGTTGAAAGGATTAAGAAATATCATAAACTATCCATGACTGGAGCATAATTAGTAAGTGGTACAGTAGAAATATCATTGTGCCTAATAAATATATTACTTGATAATCACACCCAATGGTTTTTCCTTGATGTTATTGTAGAACTCCTTTGTCAGAAAACAAATATATCATTTTGTGCTAAAGTAAACTGAGATTGGTAGTTTACAATATAGCAACTCAGCCCTTTAGAATGTTCACTGAGCAGAATGCTCCTTAGAGGTAGATAAATTTTAATTCATTGCCCTTAAGAATCTAGTTTGCAGGACACATGCTTGCCATTGTGCTCCTTTCCACAGCAAAAAACCCAAAATGGCAGTCAAAACAAGTTAGTTACTTCTTAAGTGAGTCCTATGACTTTCTTTTCATAAATTTTTCTAAGAATTAATTTCAAAGAAGTCTTAAAAATGACCCTTCTCTAGTTGTTGAAGAACATGCATTGATACCTTGTGGTACATCTGAATACTCTCAGAAGATATCTCTAGTCGTCCATATCATATTGTTATTAAACAAATGAGAATTAGAACAACCACCCGCTAGTCACACTTGGAGAAACTTGTAGGAGGTGGTTTATATTTTAAATGTGCTTGCAGGAATATTACACCATGTTTAGGTTAAAGGAACATTGTCGATAAAATTGCTATAGAAGATGTTACAGTACAAGTTGGATCACAAGCTAGGCAAGCATTATGTGTTGCATACTTTAAAAAGAGGAATGCTTTAGTGAATACTTTGAAAAGGGGAAACATCTTTTTCCTGATTACTCATTCCTTGTTTTTAGAATATGCAGTCCCTTGGGTATGCAGTAAAGTGTGAGTCAATAGTAAGGAATAGGAAGAGGACTTTTATGAATATCTAACCTATGAAAAGTTGATTATGGTCTCAGTGGTTTTTTTCTTCCTATAAGTAAGTTTTCCCCCCCTCCCAAAAATGCAAGAGATATTTATCTGTTTAGTGAAACACACACTTGTTTTTAATTAATCAGTTTGAATGAGCAATATCCATTTTGTCTTTCTTTATAAACCAGAAAGAATGTCTGACAACAATGGGAATTTATGATTAAACTGTGTTTCGGTTTCTGCAGACAGTTTTTACAGGGAGTAATTTTTAAAAAAAATCTTAACAATTGTTTTTAAATGTAAGAGTATACATTTTTATTCTGAAGTCAAGTTACTGCAAAATTACAGTTGTGTTGTAAAAATCATATATTTTTGGACACTATTACAAACATTATACTGAACATTCATTGCAAAATATGCACTTATTCATCATCTTAATTATTCCCCACTCCTTTCCATTTCCCATCCTAAGAGACAATGGAAGGAAGGCAGAGAGATTCTGAGGATGATGCAAAGTGATCACACAGTGTTTCTGGTTTGATTAGATATTTTGGGTTCCAGCAGTACTCTCCATTTTAAATACATTCAATATCTCTCAAACTGGCAGAATCTTTCAGAATGGAAGAAACTAGTTAAGTGAAACCATTGTACTGTTTTTAGTTAAAAATAAAGATAGTAGCATGTCTGTGATCTTGATTTATTGATTGGTCATAGTACGCTCAATGCTGTGTAAATAATGTATAACCAACAATATAGTTCCTGCCCCAAGGATCTTACAGTCTAAGCCCCAATCTTGCAATGAACTCTTTGTGGGTTGGCTACTCTACTCCTATGGAACCCAGTGCAGGATCAAGGTATAAGGGCCTAAACCATACATTTAATCACTATTGAGCAAAATGCTTTCTACTGTGATTAGTCCCATAGACTTCAGTGTGTCTGCAGCTGGCAATAAATAGTAAGTTTAGCAGAATCAGGCCTTAAATTAGAGACAGATAATTCGTCTTAACATATAGGATGTATAAAGTGGATGGTGAGGCATTTGTCAGGTTATCATAAAAAAGCACCATAAATGACTGAATTGTTTTAAAAACCAGTGAGAATGAAAACAGGAAAGACAGTAGGTGAAGAAGGAGAGGGAGTGAGTGAGTTATAATTTGGGCCAGGAAGGAAAAAAGGCATGAAGATGAGATGGGAGATTGTTACAGAAGAGGACATTCAGGAGGAGGGTTGGGATGAGCAGAAGTAATGGGAATGGGACTAGGGGAACAAGAGACAAAAGATGTAGGCAAGGACAGAGCTGTGCTAAACCTTGAAGATGAGAAATTTGATAATGATTGCAAAAAGGATGAGGGAAGCCCTTAAAAGGATCTGAAGAAGGGAGTGACATGGTCCAAGTGGAATGTGAGAGTGTTTAAGCAGCAGCAGTAGTTTGGAAATACAGTAGAGGAATGAGGTGAGGAACAGGAGTCCATAGACATGGAGGTTTCAGGACGAAAAGTTAGTGGTGACCAAAGCATGAACAGATGTATTAGCAGTGGGGGTGAAGAAGAAGGAATGAGTTTTAGAGATCTTGTAAAGGAAGAATTGACAGAATATGGCAAGTGTGTAGAGTAGGAGAGAGGAATGTTTATTGTGACACTACTGTTTTGCACTTGGTGATGAGTAGGACAAGTTTTGACACAGCTGGAGAAATGCAGTTGGTGTTCATATGTTGATTTTGAACTGGTGAGGAAAATTGTCAGAAGCACTGTCAAAGGCATGAGACCAAACAGAGGCTGGACAGCAAAATATGGGAATTATCAGTTTAGAGATGGTAGATAGAAGTGCACAGGGGTAGGTAAGTATGAAGGCAAAATTGGAGGTGATCAAGTTTTGGGTCACTAATTTGTACATTTTGTGGAGGGAGAAAATGGATTTGAAAAAGGAGTATTCTTTGTACTCATGAAAATGCTGAACAGCTGTCATTTCAAAGACAAAAAATGGTTTGATCATTTGATTCTGACTCTAAATTCAAAAGATGTTCACTAAATTGTATACAATGCAAATCTTTATAAAATAAAGAAACATTTATAAATGCTACCCAACATATCACAGCATATTTAAAGCAAATACAAGGTAAGAATAAGTAATACAAATATAATTTGATAAAATGGACAGGATTCCATCTAACTTTTTAGGCATTAATACTCTAATAACTTTGTATAGAACTTAAGGACAGAGTAAATCCAATGATTTTCATATGCGACTGAATGGAGCTCTTCCAGCATTGAAAGTATACTTTAATTGCAATTGTTGTTAAGAGACACTTTAATTTGTACAACCCTGTTCCATTAGAGTATGCTTGCTGTTTTCACAAAAATTATGGTATGACTTAATACTATTTTGGCTTTCTGTTTTGTGGGAATAATTCAATACTTTGACCCTGGACGTGTAAGAAAATGGATGCTAATTAAAATATCTAGCAAACCACCCTGAGATGTCTCTCATAACAAGCCATACCCTGAATCAGAATCCAATAAACCAGTATTATGTATTCTTATTGCCATCCATATAGCCTTAGAAAATAAGGCCTGACTACCAAAGATTGGAAATCCATGTGTTTACAATACTAGATATGTGACAAGGAATTACTGAGGATATTTTTTTTCTAATACTTTCACTTAATTTGGGATTAGTTTGAGAGGTTAAAGATAGAAATGAAAGACAAAAGGAATTATAGAGGAAGATAGACCCTACTGGATAGTTATCTACTTTGGAAAATGTGTCAGGTCAGAGACAGCCCATAGCCCTGATATTGCAAGGGCTATGATCCATCTGATCTTCTGATTTTAATGGATCCCTGTCCCACATAAGGACCTATCAACTGTTATCCCAAAATCAGAATTTGCGAATCCCCAGAACTGATAACCTGTTTACTTGTTATAACCAATATGTTTTCATTAGATATTAGGGTCTCCAAGGTGGCTAAGGGAATACTTGAAGAACACAGATAGTCTTCTGATAAATGATTGACACATATAGTATTCTTTCTAAAACAAGATGTTTTTATTGATCCTTGACAAAATAACCATCTAAACACAAATCCCTTATAACAAGTTAAAGTAGTTCAAACCACATTGCCTTATAGTTTGAAATGATACTAAGTGACTAGTCCCTGCTTATGGTGATCAATCATTCAGAGGCAGCTGAGAGCAATTTTTAGATGTTCATTAGGTTTTACATATATAAATCCCTTTAACAACCAACACACATACATACATTTTTATTAACCATCCCTCCCACACTTATATACATTAACATACTATATTATGCTATAACTATAAATATATTACTTTGACAAACATACTCAGATATGATTGCACAATATCTTATCCTATTTCTCTCTCACTCCTCTGCTGCATCCTTCTCTTGTCATTCTATCTTCTTCTTCATCTCATCCTCACCACCTTCACACCTTCTTCTGTCTTTTTAGCTTTCTGTTCAGCTGCTTTTTCAACCTCTTCTCAGCTAGTCATCAGTCAACGGACACACTGCCCTTTATGCCATTTCAGAGGACATCATACCAGTTGACTATTATTTCTATTTGTCAATGGTTGTTTACCACCTTCTTTTCCCCACCAATTTTACTATGTGACCTTTAACCTAGATTCTAAATAGCTCACAGTGTTATGATCTGTTTATCACTTTTTCTTGCCTATTTGGTTTTTAGTGCTATGTGACCTTTAGCCTCCATTTAATAGTGGAGTGATGTTTGCTTATTTAAAATAGGAGCCAGGGACACAAAATGGAAGCCAGGAACATAAAATAGTGTTTCTCTGGTATTACTATATGGATCAGTTTGATGGGCTGGAACTGTATAGGAAAAGACTCAAAGAAGGCTGCAGTGATTTTGAAAAAATAGGACATGGAGTGATGGACCATAAGAAAATAAAGCAGAGGTACTATATGCCATTGCTATGCCATATAGAAAAAGAAGGGACAGAAATTACCCTAGAGACATCACCAGAGAAAGAAACATCACTATCAAAACAGTGTTTTCTGGGACAAATGAAAGTGTTATTCTGTAATGACAGACACCGAAAAGAATAAGAAGAAAACATAGTAGTGGGTAGGACTATAGCTCATGATTAGTTTCTGATGTGAGTCAGTGGAAAGTACATTGCTGATTCATTATCATTATAACAACATTACAGCCACTGCAGAAGATGCATTACCAGCAGGTATCCCTGTTGTAGGACAAGTATGATCATGAAGGATCTATCCAAACCCCATTGAAACTAATGAGATTTTTTCCTCTGATTTCTATGGGCTTTGGATTCTACCCAGATTACTAGTTAATCTTTCCCTCTTCCTTTTTTGATCCCCTTAGCTGTATTTACCATTTATTGTACCATTTACAGTCTTATTTTAGAAAATTATTTTTAGAAGATAGGCCACCTTCTTGCACTAATGCCAGAAAATAATCAGTTTAGTTTCTTCTCCACTATTGAGATATCTCTTACTTGCTTTCCACCTGTACACACATGTTCTTTTTCAGGTTGCTCCCTTTGACATCAAGAATACATCTTTTCAGATTCTGCTCCATCTTGTTTGCAAGTGCAGTTGTATTTACTCAGGTTTCATGATAGATAATAGACAGATGCCAAAACATTCTTGTTTAAGCAGACAGGAGGCTTGCTCTGTAGACAAAATACCTAATAAAGAGGGAAAATAGTAGAACATGCAGATCAGGTGGATGTCAGTATCCTATGGAAAATTACTGTACTGTACTACAAAAAGCTTTTAAAAATGACAGTTCAATGGCTGAATTTTTGCAAGAGCAAGAAAATGCTCAGATGACACAAAGAAGGGGCAGATGAGAAGCATTCTTTTTTAATTCTCTAGTATGTCCTAAACATAAAATGAGAGACCATGGTCAGAGACATCTGCTAACTGTCTAACTTTGATAGGAGTAGAAATTTGCAAGTCTGAAATGGATGGCTATGGTGGTCTGTTCTATCAAGCAGAGGCGACGCGTACTGGGAGAGGGCATGGGGAATCAGGTTTCCCTCCCACCGATTTGCTGCTTGTCTTGTACTGAGCATGCTCATGTGGCGTGAGCATGCTCAGTAACACTGCTGAAGCTGGCTGCTCTCACTCTGGACCATCGCTCTTGGCAGGTATGGGTCGTGTCTGCTATCAAGTGGTGCATGAAATAATATAAACAGCTTAGAATCGCAGAACTTATAATGGAATAAGGAAATCGAAACTTACGCCATGCGAAATAGAGAAAATGTTAAGAGTTAATATGCTTTCTGGACATAAGAACAGCCAGACTGGGTCAAACCAATGGTTCATTTAGCACTGCATCCTGTCTTCCAACAGTGGCCAGTGCCAGATGCTTCAGAGGGAATGAACAGAACAGGGCAATTTACTGAGTGATCAAGCCATCCCCTATAGTCCAGACCCAGCTTCTGGCAGTCAGAGATTTAGAGTCACCCACAGTGAGACACATTGGTATCATTAAGAAGGAGCCATCTGTAAACAGGTAAGTTGGAAAACACCAGTAGAACTACCTGGACTAAATAAGAGTCACTTCCTGAGGAAACATCTGCCATCTTCACCCTACGTACCAATAGGTCTTGATATAATAAAGTACAGAAATAGGTTGATAGCTTCCCCCGTGCCTTTGCCTGACATTTGGTTCTAAAACAATATAGTACCAACAAACTGGGATAATAACATTTTATATGTTAACGCAGAGTATGTTTCTTTGTTCATTTTTCAGTCATGCATTCAAATTAGGGCTCTGTGTTGTTAATTGCAACCCACAAAAATTCCACTGCACACCTAGTATTTGTTACAGTGGCACGATAGTAAGAAATCTGTGTGTTTAAATAGGCCAGTGGCTCTGAAACTAGGCCAGGACACATCATTCCAGAAAAAAAAATCCGCTAAAGACATATTGATGCAATTTCATTACTAATTGGCAGTACACACAAAGAATAATGCAAAAAAATCACAATTTTGTTGTACTTATTACTATGTTTAATATTAAATATTTGCACATGTGCAGTTTCTTTCATCTGAGAATCTCAAAGTACTTTCCAAATGTATGGATGTATTATTACCCTCATCTTACTGATGGGAAAGTTCAAACACAGCAAAGCTAAATGATTTTTCCAAGCTCATGAAGAGTTGCAAAGACAGGGATGGAACCCAGATCTCCGAACTCTCAATTAATTATGCTTCCTGCATTACTATTTAAGATGATTATTTTATTTTATTTTTACTTTGAAGTAACCTCTTTTGCAATTAAAGAGGTCCTGGACATTAGAGAATTGCCTTGGATTTCACTTTGGTTTTAGGAAAAACACGTGCATTGGATTCTCAGAATAAATGGGAAAAAGAGAGTGGTTGTTAAGGATCGCAATAGTGGCTCAAAATATTACTAGTACTTGTGAACTGGATATGAATAATCTACTTTTATCTAGGAACTTCAAGCAAAGGTCTGTTGGATGTTGCCAAACATAAAAAGATTCTTTCGGCTAGGCAAGAGGAAATTGAGAACCTTGAGTTTATATGAAGTCTATTCTGAGATTTATCCTGTGATTAGTTACGTAGATGGAGGCTTCAGCTATCTTGTTGGCCTTGTATGTATTTATGAGAAGTTTGTTTGGGAGACTGGAGATTAACAAAGGCAGAAAGAAGTGCTTGTCCCTTTTATTTTATTGAATATATTCTCTGTTTTTAGACAGTAGACTGTATATGGTGCTTTATATTTTAGTCAGACCCATATTGTTTTTAAACAATAGTAATTTATTGCATATATTATTTAATTACTCATTATTAGAGTGGGTGCACTAAAATATTACCAACTAGAGGAACACTCCATTTATGTATAGGGAATATTGCTGGAATCGATAGTAGCTATTCAACAGGAATTATATATTTAAGTGTGACCACTGTAAGTGACTATTCAATGTTATTGTGCATACTTAAGTATGCTTGTTCATGGGACCAGTTCTCACTACTACTATTGAGAGTAAGCATTACAAGACTTGGCATTGAAAATGGAGTAAAATAGCCTATAAACCATTCTCATGCAGTTTTTATGAAAGAGAATCCTCAAAAAAGCAGATATCCTTTTGGTCATGTTCTCAGATATTAGGTAGATACCGCTTTATTTATATACTGGGATGCTTAGTATGTAAAATTAAATTCAGCTGTAAACTTCAAAATGCTGAGTATTTCAGGTGGGCTCCACAAAGATACCTAGACACGTAAGTCCATTGTTATGCACCACTGTGAAGCAAAAAATGCTTGCTTGGCTGCCATCTAACCCTGCAGATGCCTAAAGTCGCTCAGTCCCGAAGCTTTTGTAATAAAAGCTCCCTAGGAGCCTATGTTTCTGACTTTGAGCATGCACACTGCTGCCTCCTCTAGGTGCGTGGGCACCTATCTCCCATCTAAGCCCCAGAGCAAGTCACAAACTGAGGAAGATAGGCATTCAGTACTCTAAGTTGCTTGTGCAGGCCCAATCCAGTAGCTGTGCTTAGAGGCTGTGTACAACTGCACAAAATGTAGGGAGGAAGAGATGGAGCTCCATTGTTGCCTTTAGCCTGGTGTATAGGGTACTCCATTGTTGCCTTTAGTCTGGTGTATGTGGGAAACCCTTGGCTCAAGTCCCCTCCCACGCTCCTTCTGAGTGGAGAGAGAAATGAACAGAAATCAGTGATCGTTCAGGTGAGTACTCTAACCACTAGGCTGTAGAGTTATTCAATTCTTTCTATGGCTCAGTTAATATTTTATCATTCTATTATTTAATTAAAGTGGAACAACATTAATGGCAGAGATTGAGGGAGAGCCACATTGCAGTATTTCATAGTCTAGTGATTAGGGCATTCACCTGATGTGGCTGATCCCTGACCAGGCCCTTCTTCCACTCAGGAGGAGCAGAGACTTGAATTTGGGACTCCCACATCCTGGGTGAGTATCTGTGACAGTGCTGGGAATTAACAGGTGAGCATGCACGCTGATCACTCTGGCATTAATTGGCTGTCCCAGAGAGGGCCGATGGGGGGATGAAAAGTAATTATAGTAGGCTAGGTGAACTAAAGGATTAATTAGCCCATCAGCAGAGGACAGATAAAAAGGCACAGGAATGTGAAAGAGGGAAGAGCATGACAAGTTGAGTGTGGAGACAGAGAGATCTGTAGGAAGGGAGATGATTCTCTTGGACCCTGGGAAAATATCTGAGGATAGAAGGGACATTGTACATAGTGCTGCTGCATTAAACTGTACAGATGTTGGTGGAGGAATCTGCAATAAACAGCACAGTGGTCTGAGCAGATTCTGTGATACCACAGAGCAGAGGCAGAGTGCCACCCTGTCACAGCAGCCTATCTACTCGACTGAAGGTTATAAGGCAGAGTGTCCTCTTCCTCCTGACTGTTTTGTTTCAGGGCCTGCATGTGTCTTAGGCATTTGGTCACCTGTCTTCCCTGGCTCATAGACTTTAAGGTCAGAAGGGACCATTATGATCATCTAGTCTGACTTCCTGCACAACGCAGGCTACAGAATCTCACCAACCCCCTCCTGCAATAAACCTCTCACCTATGTCTGAGCTACTGAAGTCCATCAATCATGGTTTAATGACTTCAAGGTGAAGCGAATCCTCCAGCAAGTGGCCCGTGCCCCATACTGTAGAACAGGGGTCTCAAACTTGTGGTCCACGGAGTTATTTCCTGCGGCCCGCCATAAGCGCCAACTCCACTAGCAGCCAAGTTCCAAACGAAACATTTCTTAGTGTTTATATTTTATTAAAACCCCTTTTTGCATTACAGTTTTTAAAAAGTTAATATATTGACTTTTAATAGCATACTATATTACTCTTCATTTATTTCATTTTTGACTATACTTTTGTATCATTGTATGAAAAGGTTTCAGTGATGCGGCCCTCGGGCCAATTTACTAGTCCCCCTGTGGCCCTTGTGGTGGTTTGAGTTTGAGATCTCTCCTGTAGAGGAAGGTGAAAAACCTCCAGGGCCCCTGCCAATCTGCTCTGGAGGAAAATTCTTTCCCGACCTCAAATATGGCGATCAGCTGAACCCTGAGCATGTGGGAAAAACTCATCAGGCAGACACCCAGGAAAGAATTCTCTGTAGTAACTCAGATCCCATCCCATCCAACATCCCATCATAGGCCACTGGGCCCATCTGCCACGAATAGTCAAGGATCAAGTAATTGCCAAAATTGTGTTATCCCATCACACCATCTCTTCCAAAAACTTATCGAGCTTAATCTTGAAGTCTGATAGGTTTTTCCCCCCACTGCTTCCTTTGGAAGGGTGTTCCAGAACTTCACTCCTCTGATGGTTAGAAACCTTTGTCTAATTTCAAGTCTGTGGGTATACGAAATAATAATTTCATGGATCGCAAGCAGAGATAGGTGCCTCCCTGGAGCCCAGATTTATGTGCCTATCCTTGTGAGATGGGCGGAGCTTAGGCCACACCCCTCTCCTCTCTATCTCCCATTGGCTAGTTTAGGCCTGTCTTTACCTCTTGTGCTGGCTTTGTGGAACACATTCTGTGGTGCTGATTGCTCCTAATTAATTGAATAGAAACCTAGGCACCTAACTCAGGTTTTCTGGATGGCGGAGTTGTTTCTGTGATTTTCTAAGTCAGTGGTGGGCAACCCGCAGCTCGTCAAGGTAAGTCACTGGTGGGCCAGGGGCAGTTTGTTTAGACTGACCATCCACAGGCAAGGCCACCTGCGGCTCCCAGTGACTGCAGTTCACCATTCATGACCAATGGGAGCTGCAGTAAGCGGTGGCTAGCACGTCCCTGCGGCCACTGGGAGCTGTGAACAGCCATGCCTGTGAACGGTCAATGTAAACAAACTGTCTCACTGCCTGTCAGTGGATTAACCTCACAGGCCACAGGTTGCCCATCACTGTTCTAAGTGCTTAAAAGCTAGGTGCCCTGATGTTCAGCATTGCCTACATCTCTTGTGGATCCCACCCATCATTTTTATAATTTTTCTACCCAGAATGACCTAAATTCAATAAAAATTTGAAATTCATCCATAGAACTTGACACTTTCATGTTAAGAGTGATTTACAAATAGTAACCAATCTATCTTACCTTTTTTTTAGTGGAGATTATATAAGGGTGTGGCCAACTATTTCTGTCTGTGATGGGTATTGGCTAGCCCACACATCTAATAAGGTGTCTTTCTGGGGCAATGATGAAATGACTTCTTGGAACCTGAGTTAAAAGGAATAAGCTTACTAATAAGCCTAATTAAAATTCAGAGCCCAATTCTCCTCCCATTTCCACTAGTGTAAATCAGGAGTAAGTGTAGAAGTCAATGAAGTTACATTGATGTAAAACCAGAATAAGAAGATAATCAGGCCCAAATCTTTAAGCACTAAAGCATGCTTCCAACACAGGTAAGGTCTTTAAATACAAATTAAGACATTTTGACAGCTTGAAAGCTAGATTCTCAGAAGGTGTAAATTGGTGACATCAGTGAAACTACACCTATTTACATCATCTGAGTATCTGGCTCAGAGTCTTCATCTGGAGATAAATCATGTGTGCTGGCAGGCATCAAGGAGAGAGCTTTTACCAGCTGTGTTTCCACCACCCAGTCTTACTCCACACTCTGAGCACATTGACTTAAAGGGCATCTATGTACCAGCTCAAAGTTGCAATGTAAATGGCTTCCAGTCTTGCTATTGCTGTTTATACTATTTCTTCCTCCCTGATGGAACAATCTTTGACACCGACTCCCTACCGCCTCTTTTCCTTTGTCTGGATTTCACCTTTAACTTCTGTAATGAAGGCGAACCCCTCAAGTGAAATCATGTCCTCCTGCTCTCCACCATTGAAGTCAATGGGAGTTTTCCAATAGACTTCAGTGGGGCCAGGATTTCACCCCAGTTGTCAATATGCTTCTTAGAGACAAGGTTTAATCCTTCTCTCTGCAAAACACTGCATTAGATCTGCATGTTGTGTTGCAAGTGATAAAATAATTAGAATCCACAAGAAAGGCTCTTGAGTTTTTTTGCAGGATCCTTAACCACAGTCATAAAGATTTTTCTTTTTGAAATTTTTAATTTTTAATGTCATATTAGTACACGGGTATACGAAATAAAGCAATCAAATTATCTTGAGTGGGTGGCAATAATCTACACAGCTTTGAACAGCAAATAGTAATTAAATGGGGTGGTGGCAGAATGTACCCTTTACTAGAGCAGCTGCTATTCACATTGTTCTACTGTCTTCCTTCACTGCATTTTGTACAAAGAACTAGTGCAACTTTAAAGAAAAGAGGAAGGGAGTAGGTAAAGCTGCCAGATAATCATGAGAGTGTTGTGCATGAGTTGCCTACGTTTATTATGATACGACTCTGTTGCTCTCAGATTCATAAAATATGTGATTGTAGATCCGCTGCTAATAAAGCAAACCTGTAATTGGGCATTCAGAATTTGTAAGTGGCCAGTCTCTGAATTGTGCAGCTGTATGTTCACATCTGCGGTGATGCATGCCTGTAATCCCAGCTACTTGGGAGTCTGCAGCTAGTGGATCATTTGAGTTCAAGGTTTCTGTGCTGCAGTGTACTATGCTGATTGGTTGTCTGGTGCCACTGACAGCCTGCCTAGTGAGTGGTTGAAGAACTAGCTAGAACAACATGAACCATGTGTTGTGATCAGCGCTCCATGAAGGCTGATGGACCAATTAATCAAGGTGATGTTCACAATTATATTTTAATCTTTAGGTGTAAAGCTATTCCTAAATAAACTTCTTGAAATTTTCTGAAAGATCAGCCGTTCAAATCCATTTCAGGGCAATAGTGATCCAAAGATGCAATCATCTGATAGCTGTTTGGTGATATACGTGAAGTGAGTTTGGGGGCCTCAGTCCCGTTTGTACTAGATGTTTTTCAAGTTCACAAAAAAACATTAAATATTTTGGAGGCAGTGTTAGAAGACAGGTCAGGTATTGAATGAACATGGAAACAGAACTCCTTTATCCTCCCCCTTGGTCTGTGTAAGGCCCAAAAGCTTCATAGGTCACTTTGTAGGGACACAGTTTATTCTGCAGTAGAAGTCTTACTTTTTCCCCACAAAATAAGCCAGTTTCTTGGTGGAAAATTACAGAGCTGCCCAAGAGAAAGAGAGATTGTACCAATGATTGGTAAGCTAACACTGCCCTCACCCCCAGTCTTCAGCACAGTCTGTTTGCCCACTTGTCGCTTAGCAACTTTGGGATTAATTTCTCTGCATAGCTTAATTTTAGGGACAGGGAGTGGTTGAGTCCAGTTTATATGCTGAAGGTAAACAAAAACAACAAAATCAATGGGAGTGAGATTAGGCTCCCCAGGGCCCCCTCTTTCTAATGGGGATTCTGTTCTTTCAGTGATGAATGAGTCCAGTGTCACTAATCTAATTGTTGTGTTTGGGGGTCTTCGCTAATATAGGAAAATTCTGAGCGACTTCCTACCTCTAGTCCTGTATGGGCCACACAGCTACTTCCTTCCTTCTTTTATATTACTGACTACAGGTAGGGAGCTATCAGCATGGGAGAGCTCCAAATGTCTGGTGATGGCCATGTTCAAATCTTTCCTTAGCTGATGCTTATTCAGAGCCTGATCCTGTGTTAGGACACGAGGGACAGACTATGCATGTGAAGGAGTGTCATCTCTGGAGAGGCAGTATCACTCTGATGCCTGGGTCTGTTCCTAGGGGTTGTAAAAGGCCGGTTTACAGGGCAAACGGTAATTTTTAACAGTTTGTTGCTCAGGTATGCCTAAATATGTGAGTTCACAGGACAAAGAAAAGGCACTTCTCTAGCCTGAGGGCTGAACAGCCTTTACAATAATAAGCTTCTCCTCTGGTTTTGTGTAGTGGTATCTGAGTGATGTAGTTCATGAAGCCAGACTGAACCAGAATACTACATTATAATTGGTAAATTTATTTTTAAGGTACTAATTTTCTAACTTCTGTATCTTTGTGTGTGTCTGTGATAGATGATGTGAGAACAGTCTCAAGTACCTCCTGAATACTAAATCATTTATAAATGCCCCTGATTAGTGTTCACCTTCCAGGGAGGAAACACTGCTGCCCCTTTTCACACCTTTGCTTTACTTTAAAGCATTTCTTAGCAGAGGAACTAGAAGAGAAGAGGTTGGACAGAGCTGAGCTTCTCCTCTCTGCCCCCAAGGAATGAAATGAGCAGGCAGAGATGCTACTGCTGTCAGACATCTTCCTCTGAATTTTTCTTAGGAAAGTTCAAAGACCATGTTGGGATGATTATATAAAAATATTCCAAGAAATCAGAGATGGAAAAGATTTATTACTGTAAATCTCTCTCCCTTGCCAGTATGAGATTGTTCTTCCAATGCTTGGTCCATCTACTTTCAGTTGTCCCAAACAATGAGGTCTTCATCAGTTCCACACACTACTAGTTCTCACTATTAAGAAACTTTCCTGTTACTCAGCCAATGGCCCCATTTTATGCCATTATCCTTATTTACATGTCATTTTTCCACTCAAAGTGATGACATCCCCTCTTAGGCATTTTCTCTTCTTTGACGTTTCTGCCCATTTCTCTCCCTATAAGTATTTCTGTTGTGTTCATCACTGTACTATCTAGGGACTGTGTTCCAGTGCCAAACATAAGAGATAAATAATATTTTGCTAGGATTTGGAACTAAGCTCTCCACTCCTCTTCCCTTTAGGATCTAAAGGCCTTTGAGATCAATAGGAAAACTCCCATTAATTGCAGTGGGATTAGGATCAGGCCCTTAAGAAATCATCTTTGTGAGATCAGATTGCTGGTTTTACTCCAACACCAAATACCTCAGGGCCTGTCTGCTTTGAATGCCGATGAAAGGATAAGGGTCTTGCACTGTCCTTAACAGTGGTGGTTTCATGCTGCTCATCATTCCATCTGCAAAATTTCTTCTTTCTTTTTCTTATTGTGTGGAAATCCTCCCTTCTTTCCATCCCCTTTATACCACGTTCCCTCCCACAATGCCTCTCACTATTCTTCTTCATCTTTCTCTCTCCCACCCTTCCAGGAGTGGAAGAAACTCTTGATCCATGTGGTAGGGGAAGGGGTGCTGAAGCTATGTGCCATGTCTGGGGGATATCATTTGGCATGGAGGAGCCTGGGCTTGGCTCAGCTAAGCTCTGTACACACCACTGCTTCAACAGCTCATAGACCTTCCCAGTATAGCATGTGCTACTGTTGCTGCTTGGGTAGCAGTATTCAGCTGGCTTTTTTAGAGAGTTTTTGTTCAACTCTTATTTTGGCATGATCCTAATTTTTTCCTGAGCAATGCAAGCAAGAGAAGGGAAACGGTCATTTTTAACAGTTTATAAATCAGTTAAACCTGAATGCAAAAGAAAAGGCACTTCTCTAGCCCGAGTGCTTTCTCCCTACTGAATTTCAAGGGCCTGCTGCAAACAATGGAGATTTGTGAGGTTTATAACAAACAAACAAACAAACAAAACTATTTGCAGAATCTTTTATAATGGAAGATGGTAGGCAATGTAAATACAGAGGTTACTAAAGGCATAATGTTAAAGTTTTAAAAATAATTTCTGACTTTGAAAAGATAAACCAGGGAGAAAAATATTTATGTTCTGACTTTCAGAGGGATCTGTTGAGCAAAGTTTTGGATAAGCCACATACATGAAAATGAATCATGAGCTGGCTAATGTAAATGACTGTTGAACCAAGTCTGTTCTGTAGCAATTAAATTCATAATTCACGAGCACAGAGCAGTTGTTTAACTCTTATGAAATAGGAGATATGTTTGTCATCAATTTATTTGAAAAGTGCTTTGTGAGCCTTTAAGACAAAGGGTACAATATATAAAAAGGTACATTTTATGATTTTTCAGATCCGGAGTGGTGATTCACTGAACTGAATTTCCCTGCTCTACTGCACAGAGGTGCTCTACTGACACACAAACCTTTTATTGATGCAAAAACTTACAGAATTCCCCCTGGAAAAAGGATACCAAAACTGGGGAAAGGTACAGTGTACATTGAACTACAGTCACTTTTGCATGCAAAACCATTTATTTCCCTTCCCCTCCCACCACTCTCTCTGGGAACTGTCCTATTTATTGCTTTGGGTTGGATCTTTCCCTGCAGACACAGAATAATGCAAATTGCCTATCCTTGGTCCTGTGGTGGTAAGTTTGCTGGATGGGGGATTCCCCTAGTGCCAGTGGTAGTACTGCAGAAATGGGCAGTACTGTAGTCCAGCAGAGATTCCTTAGGAGTCCTTCAGTGAAGGTTGCCTGAGAGATGCTCTGATGGTTCATGTATCCCATACTGGCAAATAAAGGATTAATAGGTGAATTAGTGCCTAGATAGCCCATCAGGCTACACCTGGGGGAGGGAAAAAAGGGCAGGCCCAATTTAGTATCAGGGCCAGCCATGAAGGAGGATGGGGCACCATACAGGCAGACCTGAAGTGAGCTAGAAGAAAAGACTCTGGAACTGGGGACTGCTAGTGAGGCTGGGAGAAGGCTTGAGAAAATCTTCAATGGGGAGTTGGGAAGAAGCCGCACGAGGACAGCAGGTGTAGTGGTGGTTGCAGTCTCTCTGAGAGATGCCAGTAAATGGGAAAAGGTAGGAATAGCACTACACCACTACTTCTGGTGAACTTAATAAGGTCAGTAGCTCCTAGGCCCTTAATTAGAAAAGTGAAACTCCCTCATGTAGTTGCTCAGAAATTTTCTGTCAAAACTTTATTCAAAAAGCCATTTTTTGTCAGAGACATTTTTGTGACCAAAAAATTCCATTTTTGTCAACAATTTTAAGGTTTTTGTCCAAACAATGAAAATATGAAAATGTAATAATTTTTGGCTACCAACTTTGTTTTTGGTTTTTGACAGAAACATTTTCATCAACATTTTTCACAGGAGAAAAATATTACTTTGCAACCAGCTCTGCTCCTTAACGTTGGCCTTTTCAGACAGGTAAAGCTCACCTGTTAGAGGCTGAGTCCAAACAGCTGCAGTGAGATGGTAAAAACTACTTCTTTACTCTCTAGGCTTTCATGATTGCTCACTGAGGTGCTTCAGTATCAGCTGTCAGTTATAAACAGTTTTTTTAAGACAATAGCAATGAGACTGCCCCATCATTACACACACTTAACGACATTTCTTATACAAAGAAAGCTAAATGTGCTTAGAATGTTTTTACTTTAAGGATATTCTAATTTAATTTTTGGTAAAAAGTGTTAAAAAAAAGTCTTCTATTATCCATTACAAACACTGAAGTACTCCAAAGTGCAGTAGGGTGCTTTATGCTGCTAATAATTGAGTGATCTTTATGTTAACACAACTTGCAAGATGGTTTAATGTCTCTTTAGTGACATTAATATATTCAAGAGTTATATTAATAAGTATTTTGAGTCATAGCTCAGCTTTAAAATGTAATTACATGTTCCTTATACTGTTGCTCATAGTCCAAAAAATACTGCCTTTTCATTCAAAAATTGCCTATGATGAAACTGTAGCTGCTTTTCCATTGTTTGTTGCCCATAAAGCCACATCTTGAAGTCATTGGGTTTGCATCAGTATAGCGGAGCAGAGTGTGGGGCAGCACCTGACAAAAACTCAACTTTCCATATATTGTTCTTATTGTAACTGACAAACCTATTTTTTGTTATTTCCATAGCAGAAAATTAAGTAAAATGTACAATATTGTGTTTTTAAACTACAGTTGTTGGTAAATAGCAGTAATGGGAAATCAGACTTCATGAATAAAGGATAGTCCATGATTAGCTGTTATACGGGCTTGCTCTATCCTTGAGGACTAGGATAAAATTGTCATGACTGAATACCAATTTTAGCTGGAAAATAGGAGTTTCTTTGTAGGAAATCATGTTTTTTTGTTGTTGTTAAAGATGCAACACTTTATTTTTTTTTTCAAAATGAGTTGAGCTTGAAAAACGTGTTGAGGATTTGTTCCCTCTTCTTTTTCTCCATTAAGAAGTAAATTTCTCATTGAGATTTTAGAGGAAAATGAATATTCTGGTATGAGGCGGTACTTACTCCCTCAGGTTGTACCATTATTTTATGTATGGCGTATTAAACTGGCAGGGATAGAATATTTTATTTGCACTGCAGCTACTTATGAAAAAAATAGACATGGGTTCTGTGGAAACCTCAGTTTGGTACTACTGAAGTAGGTGTCAGTCAGTCAGCAGTGTGTGATGAATGAGTCAGCAGTTTTTCTGAGCCCCAGTATTCTGCTAGGGAAGGATGAGTCAGCAGGTTGTCTAACCAGAGTGTTCTGAGATAGCTGGTGCAGTTAAAAAAAAAAAGCCACAGAAGCCAAGGAGTTTGACTTCATCAGCAATACTTAGATCAGACTGTGCAGACTCCTACAGAATCTTCAAAAGTGAAGGATGCAGAAAAATTGGAAAGAGTCCAGTGGAGGGCAACACAGATGATTAGGGGGCTAGAGCAAATGACTTATGAGGAGAGGCTGGGAGAACTGGAATGTTTAGTCTGCAGAAGAGAAGAATGAGGCAGGATTTGATAGTTGCTTTCAACTACCTGAAAGGGGGTTCCAAAGAGGATGGATCTATACTATTCTCATTGGTACCAGATGACAGAACAAGGAGTAATGGTCTCAAGTTGCAGTGGGGGAAGTTTAGGTTGGATATTAGGAAAAACTTTTTCACTAGGAGGGTGGTGAAGCACTAGAATGGGTTACCTAGGGAGGTGGTGGAATCTCCATCCTTAGAGGTTTTTAAGGTCAGGCTTGACAAAGCCCTGGCTGGGATGATTTAGTTGAGGATTGATCCTGCTTTGAGCAGGAGGTTGGACTAGATGACCTCCTGAGGTCCCTTCCAATCCTGATATTCTATGAAGGGAGAAATCACTGCTTTTGGGTACTTCTGGCTTACCTTCTTGCCACGCTGTCTGCATCTTTGAATGGAGTGTGGCCTATTGTGCCCTCGGCAATGACTCTTAAAGGGTTGCTTTCCAAAAATAGCACAACCCATTTTGCACCTGTAACTCTTTACTTACAAACGCATGGGCACACCTTTGCAAATGCCAGCACTTTTGTCTGTGTGTGAGATTGACAGACGATAACATCTGTGCACACTAATGGGTTTTCCACATGTCAGTGTAATCACTTGTGTTGTGCAAGTTATAGCAGCTCTCAGCATCAGTGTTTAGCCATGAAATGTGCACATGCAGATATATGTCTGTAAAATGTTGCGTGCGCACAATCAGCCATGGCTAAGGTCCATCTGCAAATTAAAAACTAACTTCAGCCACTGATGAACATATTTTAACCATCAATTCACACAGACAGATCTACAGCTATTATTGTCTACTAATTACTGCTAATTATTAGGGTTGTCAAGCAATTACAAAATAATCACGTGATTTAAAAATTGCGATTAATTGTGCTGTTTAAACAATAAGAGAATAGCATTTATTTCAATATTTTTGGATATTTTCTACATTTTAAAATATATTGATTTTAATTGCAACACAATACATATACAGTCCTCACTTTATACTTATTTTTGATTACAAATATTCATTCTGTAAAAAACAAAAGAAATAGTATTTTTCAATTCACCTCATACAAGTACTGTAATGCAATCTCTTTATCATGAAAGAAGAACTTACAAATGTAGAATTGTGTACAAAAAAACTGCATTAAGAAAAACAATGAAAAACTCCAAAGTCTACAAGTCCACTCAGTCCTGAGCCAGTCAGTCAGACAAACAAGTCTGTTTACATTTGCAGGAGATAATGCTGCCCGCTTCTTGTTTACAAGGTCACCTGAAAGTGAGAACAGATGTTCACATGGCACTGTTGTAGCCAATGCTGCAAGATATTTATGGGTCAGATCTGCTAAAGTTTCATATGTCCCTTCATCTTCAACCACCATTCCAGAAGACATGCATCCATGCTGTTGGCAGGTTCTGATCGATAATGATCCAAAGCACTGCAGACCAGCACATGTTCACTTTCATCATCTGAGTCAGATGCCACTAGCAGAAGATTAATTTTCCTTTTTGTTGGTTCGGGTTCTGTAGTTTTCACATCAGAGTAGTGTTGTTTTAAGACTTCTGAAAGCTTGCTCCACACCTCATTCCTCTCAGATTTTGGAAGGCACTTCAAATTCTTAAAGCTTGGTCAAGTGATGTAACTGTTTTTAGAACTCTCATGTTGGTACCTTCTTTGCTTTTTGTCAAATCTGCTGTGAAAGTGTTCTTAAAACAAAAAGCATGTGCTATAATATGAAATACATGGCAGAATGCGGATAAAACAGGACGGGAGACATGCAATTCTTCCCCAAGGAGTTCATTCAAAATTTAATTACCACATTTTTTTTTTAATGAGCATCATCAGCATAGAAGGATGTCCTTTGGAATGGTAGCCAAAGCATGAAGGGGCATACAAATGTTTAGCATGTCTGGCATGTAAATACCTTGCAATGCCAGCTACAAACATGCCATGCAAACACCTCTTCTCACTTTCTAGTGTCATAAATAAGAAGCCGACAGCATTATTTCCCGTAAATGTAAACAGACTTGTTTGTCTTAGCAATTGGCTGAATAAGAAGTAGGACTGAATGGACTTGTAGTCTTTAAAGTTTTACATTGTTTTTTTTTTGTGAATGTAGTTATGTTACCAAAAGAAATCTTCATTTTGAAGTTGCACTTTCATGATAAGTAAATACTATTTATTTTGTTTATCATTTTTAAGTGCAAATATTTGCAATAAAAAAATATGAAGTGAGCACTGTACACTTTATAGTCTGTGTTGTAATTTAAATCAATATATTTGAAAATGTAGAAAAACATCCAAAAATAGTTAATAAATGTCAATTGATTTTCTGTTGTTTCACAGTGCAATTTAAAACTGTGATTCATTTTTTTAAGTTAATCGCATGAGTTAACTGCAAATAATTGACAGCCCTTCTAATTATACCAGGTAAGACATTAGCTCTAACCCTCCTTTTGTGTTTAGTGAAATCATAGTTCTTTACACACCACATCATAATCACTTATATTGGAAGCTATAATGTCACAAATAAGGTTTATGATATCAAATTTCTATGGAACAAAGCTTTTATTAAGTCCATTCTTTTTCATTATAAAGCTTGTACATCTTCTATTCATGACTGTTAAAGATTCATACATATTTAACCTGATTATTTCCTTGGTAAGGAAAATGCTGATTAAGAACTGCTGTGAAAACCAATTTTACTTTTCCCATGGTTATTGCCTTGCTTTTTGACTCAAGTTATTATTTACATGGTTGCCATATTCCCAAGACTCCATCATAAATGAGCTGCAAAACCCAGTTGGTGTGTCCTGGTCAGTAAATAAACGGAGACAAAATACCCTGAAGTGATCTTGCTGTTCACATTTTGTATCCAGTATGTTTTATGTCTGGTAGATAAGCTCAATAAATGTTATGTTTTGTGCATTTGTGCCACAAATATTCCATTTGATTCCTAATGGTTCCTGAAGTGCCTTCTGCGAACCTTTGAGGAGATGTCAGACTGAACCATGGAAAATATATTCCCTACTAAATTCATTTTTCACAGTTTTACTGTATCATGTTTATCCTGTTCTTATTTTTCTAAACTGTATAGATTACAAAATTTTATATTTTGGACCTGATCTGCCTCTTGTTTGTTGGAGTCACTCCACAGAAGCCAGCTGGTTTATACTGCCACTAAATGGGTGTGAACTGGGTTCCGTGTATACTGCTGCATTCTAACCTATGCAATCTTTTATTAACATAAGAATAAATACGAATCCCTGTTTAAAATTATGCAGTCTTGATTTTTTAAAAAACATACAAAATTAAGACAGTTTAGAAAATTGAGTCAGAGTAGGCTTGAAATATATCAGAGAGGTCTCAGGCCAGGAGGCTAATATGCTGTTAACCCAACCAGTTGTACCTATGGCTTGTAGAATGGATCACCCATAGTTCCACATGACTTATAATTCCTGACTTGGATTGCAAAAGCTGAATGAGGCTGCTGTAACAGAGGACTAAGCCAACTTCAACTTCTTTTGGCCTTTGTTGAGAACCCCATCACCCTTTTCTAGATTGTTTTAACATAGTGTTTTGCACTTCCCCCGTTGTTTTTAAACTGCAGTTATACTCTGAAAAGTGACCATAATGATAACATTGTGGAGTTGGTTGGTTGTTCTCAGTAACTATATACATATTGATTATTTCAGTAGAAAAAAGATGGGAGTTTGTTCTGCCTGACATTGCAGTCTGTTTTGCGTTCTGAAAAACAGCTGTCTCTCTTCTGGCTTGGGCAACATCACCAGTTATAAAGATCCAGCATTCAGAACTTAATTGATAAGGTTTTTGGATAATGCAGGAGTGAGAACAGATCTTACTCACTATTCCTTAGCTCTATTGGCTTTGCAGAGTAAAGAATAGTAAAACCATATTTTTATTACCAAAGCAGGCTAATGTCAATTCTTTGACCATAATCAGAATTTAAGGCAGAATATGGGTCATATTCAGTAATATAGAATTACATTACAATGATAATCTCAAATATATAGACAAGACTGACTTAAAGCAACTCAGAGGCTTGTAGAAAAGCTGAAAAATCTAACTTGCTTTAGGTAAGATTCAGTATGCAATTAAGATTCAGATAAACCTGTTTCATCTTGGGTGGAATAGATTTTCATAAATGCAAAGCATAAAAAGAAAAGGACAATAAATTCTAAGTAGAAGATGGTACATTTTGATTGGGCAAATATACAGCTAGATCCAAATGGCAGTGTTAGTTCAGCATTTGCTTCAGTATTTAGGATGACTTAGTCCCAGAGAATTCCCTGAGACAATCTACTTTGTATGTGATAGAAAGTTGTAGGTCACTGAGACAAGGGTAATATCTTACATCTTAGTTCTACTAAACGGACAAGTACTGGAATAAATAGCATTATATGCAGCCAGGATGTTGGTAAAATCATGGCTATACAGTGTTAAAATTATATGGTTTAGTATTAATGAAGAATTCATCTTTTTGAGAGCTCATTGGATTTAAAGGATCCACTTGTGGGGTCTAGCAATGCTTTTTGTATGGACTCTGTAAAGAAGACTAACATAACATGCAGGTTTTGACAGAAGAAACCAGGGTGAACAGAATGTTGCATGGCAAAATTATACCAGAAGGTGTTAACTGCACTTTAGCGTGAAAGCCAATAAGCACTAATGTGTTTCTTGCTCTTATTAAATTGTACAAAGTTATTTGACGATCAAGGCTAGAGGACGTGAAACAAGTAATGGCATTTGGAGAAATGTGGGGAAAGACACAAGCATTAGTATCTGATCAGCACTGACATGACTGCCACTGCATCCTTGTGTTACTGCAGAAAAACCTCTTATGACCTGATCCAGGTTCACTGAAATCAGTGGAAGGCTTTCAAAAATCAGAAATCAGATTTGGATCAGACACTTATCAAGAGTGACAAGAAAAGAGTAGGACTTCGTTTAGGAAGCTCCTTGGAAGTTTGGAAGTTTGTACTTTGGGAGTGAGTACAGTCCTCTTCAAATTAATGTTGTTTGATCAGAAAAGTACATGTAAATCCTTTAAATATTCTATTAAATCAGTTCAAGTGTCCAAGGGCAGTTCCCTAACAAAATCAAAACAAACTGCTCTGAATGATATATTTTAGGTAATAGAATCAAATCAGCAGAAAAAATACAGAAGCAAAAGCAGGCGAATCTGACCCCAATGAATTTATATTGCGTGATTGGGTTGGGGAGGAGGAAATCTCGGAAGACGTATGTCAGTACTATGTAAATCCTTGACTGATATAGTGCCCAGTAGGCATGGATTGGAAAAAAATGTGTTTAATTAATGTGCAACTACCTGTTCAGTCACCTTCTATGAAAATGGACTGTAAGAGTTGGCACAGTATCTTATTTGATGAGCTGTTGCCAGAGATGATGGCATACAGAAGTAAGCTGTTTTAAAGCCTGTGGAAGTTCACTGCTTAATGGATGAGTGTCATATAATTCGTAATTACAAAAATTAAAGATTCAAATGTTGCACTTTTGTTAGTAGTCATCTTCAGTGCTTGCTCTCTGTAAAATGTTTAGGATCAATGGTATGGCAATAATCAGTATACAAATTATTGCTTCCGATGAGGCCAATGAAATATTTCACGTTGATGTTAATGAGAGCAAGCTCGAGCCCAGAGTGACAGTCTACATTTAAAAATGAGTATTAAATTAATTATAATGGAAAGACTAGTAGTCTCTCCAGAGTTAAGGTGGTAGCTGGTATTCCATAATAAAACAGAATCCAAATCTAGAATCTCCCAGTCCTTATATTATCAGAATTTGAAGGCTAATTCTGAGGGAGAAGTAAAACTTTTCTGGAAACCTTGGAGGAAATTGATCAAATGTTTTTCCATTTGAACTAATTTTTAAATGACTGACTTCAGTTGTTGTGAAATGTTCAATCCATAATTCTCTCCACAGATAAAATCAACTCTGTTGTCCTCAGTCCGCATTCCCCACCCAACCCATGTGATGCTTTGCAAGTCCTCCAGGATATAGCTGATATGGGCTACAACATTTGAAAAGAAGAATGGACTTAGGACTTAGTTGTAGCTCAGGGGGTCTGTGCCAACTGCATGTAGGGGAGGACCAGGTTAGCAACTTTTGGTTTAATACAGAAAATTTTGATTTGGAAATGCTGCCATGATAACTTGTGGTGGTGGCTTAAATTCATGAAAGGGCTGGAGCAGCTTCTTGTTTTGCAAGATTGGTTCCAGCCCTAGTCAAAACTCCTACCAAGGAAATCATGAGAGTTGACAATGCAGCAGAAGTAAGACTTATGTGGTTCCTGGACTTTTGTTGGTTTGCTTCATGAGTGCATTTCACCCACTGGGAAGAACTTGTCCCTGTGTTCTAGGTCTTTCAGTTGGTCTCCTGGCTGGGACAGATGCTTTTGGCAATCAGTTTTTTAGGTGCATTATTTTCCTCTGAAGTAATGGGTCCATTAAAGGCAGTATACTGTGTTAGATAGACCAATGACCTGTTCTTGTATGGTAATACCTAGGTTCAGATGTATCTCTTGACAGCACCTTTTTGTGTTTTTTCAGGATCCTGTTAACTAGTGACTACAGTGAGAATTGTCCTTAGCTAATTAGGCAGATTCGCAAAAGTTATTGTATTTTGTTTTATTCAGAGGCTCGTACAATGTGCTTTTCACAGTTTGCCTATTCCAGTGATGATGTGGTTTGCAGCGGGGCAGTGATTCACACTGTGGGAAAAGGCTTGATTCAGTTGGTACTTTCAGTTTTCAGACTTCTTGGTGTCTTGCTTGCAGTTTCACTTAGAGAAGCTATTCTTTTTTTCCTTCTAACCCTCCCCTGCATCTCCACACTTGCTCATCTAGTTCTCTCTTCCCCTGCCTCTCAGTTTATCTGAATGGAGTCAAATCACTGAGCTTAGAGTCCAGAGCAGCTCACATCTGACTCTTCCTTGTGCATCTAGATTTTTTGATCTTTTTCAGACTCACAGGAACTTAGGTCCTCAAATTCTTTTCCACCTGGTTCCAACCTAAGCATATCTTTCTTACATTTGAGCCCAACAATGAGGAAGTATAGAAAGACATTTGAAACAGCATTGGTACAATAACTCTGCTTTGCTTCAAATAGGATGGCTGGCTTCCGAGATACTAAAGGAACAGTACTTCATGCTTTTTCCTCCTTTCATTCCTGTGTTCGGGGAGCAGACTTTCCCATACACACAGCACAACATAGTATGCTCAAGCGAAAAGCATCAAAACAAACAGTACGGGCAGGAAATAAACAAGCCTCTAGAACCTTGACAGGAATCTATGCAGGAAATCCTCAAAACACATCAACTTCATGTAGTGCAAAGCCAAAAAGCCTTTTGAACCACAGTGACCCACTCACTTGGAAGTTTCATTTGGGTGTTAAATATTCATAGTTGTTACCATACCAGGAGCTTAATATTCGTCCACACTGTTTTGAGTAACAACTAAATTGTAGTGTTTACTCCCTCCCCTCCAATAAACACTATGATAGATTGACAAGAACAAATACATATTTTACATTAAGCTGTTTGGCACAAAAATGCAGATAAATTCCAGAAAGGCCAAATTTGAGACGTACATAATCTATAGAATGTCACATCAAGTGGGGGGCGAGGAACA
This sequence comes from Dermatemys mawii, assembly GCA_007922305.1. Lineage (NCBI taxonomy): Eukaryota > Metazoa > Chordata > Testudines > Dermatemydidae > Dermatemys > Dermatemys mawii. The sequence goes on along the minus strand of ML677343.1, from coordinate 26,279,675 downwards.
CAGATTAGTAATATTAGTCTGCAATTCATACCCAATGGCTGGAGAAAGACTTAAAAGTAAAAAATGAACGCAAGTAATAGTTTTCTGTTGCGCTGCGAATTGTAGGAAGGTCACTATCAGTAGTAGTTTTGGTTGGGACTTTGTGTTTCACAACACATGTATTTCTGGCACCGTGGATTTTCTATGTGACCAAAAGGATATGCTAGAAGCTGTGCTTTATTACAGACAAAAGTGTGTGGGGGTGGGGTGAGGATTAAAAGGAGTGGGGGAAGGGAGTCCAACCACCTATTTAGGGATGGGTTTTATCATTTGTACTTGCTCTCCAGACGGTACACTGATCTTGAAATTATGCAAAGAGATTCCTATTTTAAACTACAGAAGGTAACGGAATCTCTGTAAACTGAGACTGAGGATCTCACATGCAAAGCCCTCCATCACTGCCTGGTGCATAGGAATGTGCCAAATTTACAGGTACATGACCGATGAACATATCTAAAGTGGTGCTGGAACTAGGAACATGGAGGGTGGGGGTGAAGCCACATTGCCTGCCTTGAAGTGGTTTCCATTTAATACACGGTTTACAGTTTGGTTCAGTGGCTCTCAGCACTCCCACTATACAAATTGTTCCAGCATCCTTGTATCTAAAGAAGGTTTGGTCTTCTCTCAAGAACCTCTGGCGTTATAACTTTTAAAATTCTCTATTTTAGGTTTTCAAAAAAGTGCTTATCACCCTGTTAATTAAATGCTCTTAGTGGTACCAGACCAGAGGGAAATCATACAAACCCAGGATCACATGCTGCCTGGGTTTATGTGCACTTAAATATCATTGAAACCAATGAGAGCTTTGTATATGCAATCAGTAGCAGAAATGAGACCCTGATGAACTTCGCAAATTGGGTATTCCTGTAACTGTAGCTCCTAGTGAAGCCAATATTCATTGGGTACAACATAGAGCAGAATTTGTCTGCTGTCTTCATTAGAATGATGCAAACTGACCACAGGTCAAAAATCCCTTCGAAAAAGAAGCCGTACATTGTTCACTTTCAATTCTCTTGCTTTTGTGCATGGGAACTAGGCTTTATTGTATATCATGTAATATTATTAAGCATGATGATTTTTTTTTGTGGATCGACAAAAGTCACAGCCTGGCTGACGTGTGCATGAGGAAATCATGGGAATAAATCTCCTTGCAGAGAGGATAAGAGCAGTACTTGGGTGGGGCCTGTGTCTACTGGCATTAATTTGAGAGTAGAGACATTTTGTGTGTGTGTGTGTGACAAAAGAAGAATAAAAATTACACTTTTAGCAGCGATGTTTATAGTATTTTTTTCTGGGATGATATGCTGGTGACATGATGCTGATGTTTCTTATAATCATATTTGTTTCACTGTGGCACTGATGTTATGATATTTTAATGCTAATGTGCTGTGAGGGTTTGTGTATCAGTGGTTTGTCCACATCATGTACAGCATGTGGAGAAAATGTATAATGTACCAAATTATAAGATTTGCTATTCTCCTGTGTCACTAGAAACAGCATCTAATATATGCTAGAATCCCACAAAGGGGCATCTAGACAAAAGGGGGAAAAAGCATTATCTTTACAGAAAGCAGATGTTTTACATCTTTCATCCCCATCCATAACAAATTCCACATGGAGTCCTTTCAGGATCCCACCAAGTTCCTTCCAGTTAAGTTAGTCATTGCTTTACAATAAAGATGTTTACTTTTGGTTGGCTTCAGCTGGCAATGGATTAGATGTAAATTGCTTGATGTCTCTGCTAGTTCTTGAGCCATAAAGGGTATGTCTTTACTTTAACATGGTTGTGGAGTCGCAGCACCAGTGCTAGAAGAGAGCTCTCCCAGCACTGTAAAAAAACCATCCCACAAGGGTAGTAGCTACCAGAGCTGGGAGCATGGCTCGCAGCACTGTTGCACTGTCTACACTGCCACTTTACAACGTTGAAACTTGCAGAGCTTTAGGGGAGTGTGTTTCACCCCCAAGTGAGAAAGTTTCAGCGCTGTAAAGTGGAAGTGTAGACAAGTTTCAGCAGGAAGTTAGAAGTTGTCACACCTTCTACAAGACGCTACACAGTGCCATGTTTCCTATTGACTTCCACAGACTCTACTACACAGAGAGAGGCACTGGTTGCAGACACTGAGACAGAGAATTCAGACAGGATAGACTACAGCAGCACAATGTTTAATTTCTAGATTATTTCTTGTTGTTTTTGGATGTTCACCACCTCTGAAAGTCATGCGCCATGTGTCTCATGTTGAGTACACAAAATCAGTAACCATTTTAGGAAATTTTTCATTCAAATGTTTAGTGGAAGTGACCAAAATATGTGGCTGGCACCCAGTTTTCATATCGTAGCAGATATTTTCATCTCTGTGTTTGCTGCTTTGTTTGTAAAAGGGGTGGATATTCTGTGGTGTCCTCCCAGCAATTTGCTAACAGTGTCTGTGCATTTTTGCTTTATCTAGCTACTGCGGGTTTCAGATCAATAATGATTAATGCCCATTAATGTTATCACGTCATCAAATTGTCAATTAGTTCAAAATGGGAATCCTGACTGTGCCATAAAAATCTACCAGATTGCTTTCAATAGTCACCAGGAGATTGGTGCCACTTCCGGGAGACTCTAGGCCAATCCTGGAGGATTGGCTACCCTAAAGACATGGGAAGTAATTGGTTCATTCTGCTTGGCATTGATGAGGCCTCAGGTTAAGAAACTGAGCCTTGTTTAGAAGAGAAAAGAAGGCTGAATGGAGACCTGATTAGTCTTCAGGTAAGTTAAGGGTGTTATAAAGAGGACAGTGATCAGTTATCCTCCATGTCCACTGTACGTAGGACAAGAAGTAATGGGCTTAATCTGCAGCAAGGGAGATTTAGGGTAGATATTAGGAAAAACTTCCTAAATACAAGGATAGCTAAACTCTGGAATAAGCTTCCAGAGGAGGTTGTGGAATCCCCATCATTGGAGGTTTAAAGAACATGTTAAACAAACACCCACCAGGGATGGTCTAGGATGATTACAGTGGCCCGGACTAGATGACATCAGGAGGTCTCATCCCGCCCTACATTTCTATGATTTCATGATATCCCACATAAGGTTTTTGAACCACATCATAAAGTGCCATAGTGGGGATATCATTCTCTTATCAATCTTTCCGTAAATTTGTTTTTTTAAACATCTTGTGTAATTTATAATTTTTTAAAAAATTTCCTTCGGATTTTTTATATTGGAGCTTTTAAGTTCCATTTATGATGGCGATGTTTGTTACCCTACCTTGAAATAGTTTTGTTTCTATTCTCCATTTAAAAGAAGTCTCCACTGTCCAAACAGCTGTCCACATGAGCGTTCTGAGTCAGTAACTGAAGTATGTCTCTAAGGGATAGGAAGATTGGAAGACGAAGGGCTGGTCTTCACTAGCGGGGGGATCGGCTGTAGATACGCAATTTCAGCTATGCTGCTAATGTAGCTGAAATCGGCGTATCTACAGCCAACTTACCTGCTGTCCTCACAGCGGCGGCGGTCGACTTCGGAACTCCAGCTCGCCAAATGGCGCAAGCTGGAGTCGACGGGGGCGCTGCTGGCGATCGATTTATCACGTCTTGAGCAGCAGTATAATTCAACTGCAATCAACGGGCTAAAGTTAAAACATTGTCTGGCAGAAGTACATCCAGGATTCTGTAGTGCAACAGAGGAGTGGCACCAAAGAGGCCAAGGTAGTATTGGCGTTGCCAACACCTGTCTTTCATTCTGTAGGTAAAGACTGCTGTGTCTGCTATAATTAATACTTTGACTTTTTGGCAAAAAAAAAAATAAAATAAATCAGAAGGTTCTGTACTCCTGAGGCAGGATTGTGTTCATTTTAGGAGCAGACATCCCCTTTTGCCAACACTGCGAGTGCTCGCCCTGTCTCGTAGCCTTTTGTCATTTTGCAACTTCATTGCACAGCAGATGAGTTTCCTGTAAAGTGACAAAGAATGCAAGTCTCTGGTGTAATTTATATAGCAGATTTCAAGTCTGCACTTTCAGTCTAGGGAAACATCTGAACTTCCATGGATGAAAAAACGCTTGCAGAATTGGTCCCTTAATTGACAATGAAATAATTAAGTAGATTGTACTTAAACTGGGTTTTTTCTTTTTTAATTATTTCACACTGCACTTCATTTAATTAGACGTCTTTAAACATACTTGTGGGTAAAGCATGTGTTTGTGGTTTGAATAGATAAAGAGTGAGAGATCACATAGAATAACCACAATTCTTTTCAGTCTTATACTCTTCAAAGACAGATGCATTTGAAAGGTCAGAACTTCATTTAACCCAGGCTGGTTTTAATCTGCCCTGTTTAAGGGGCGGAGCTATTCTGCACTGATCCAGGAACAGTCTGGGGATGTAATCATGCCTAAAAGAGGCATGCTTTCTTTCTGCATCCATTTGTGCCAGGTGGGTTCAGTAGCAGACTTCTACCTCTCTCCACCATGCTGTCTCAGCTGTGCTGGATGGTATGTTGGGCAAAGCTGGCAGAATAACCCCATGATCCAGTTTTCTGTAATTAGATACCGATGTAAGTGACCGATTTAATCCATTGCTACTAAACTTTAATGAAACCACTTTCATCATTGGTTGATGTGTACTGGCTTGCAGAGCAAGAAGCTTTCAGAATTAACCCTAAATAAATACTTTTGTTATTAGTGTGGGCTCTCTAAATAATCTATTGTATCTGAAAGTGGTTTCACTTTAATTAAATCAGAGCTGTTTGTACTGAACACTGTCTCAATATGCACATGTTGGTATGCATTTGCTTCTGTTTAAACAAATATTACAGCAAACACTTAATACACTTGGTATAATATAACAGAATGTTAGAGATTTGAAGTTTCCTTTCCCCTTTTACCTTTGGCATGAAAAAAGAAAATATTTTTTAAGGATTGACATGAATAGGTTGGTCTTTATCAGAATGGAAAATCAGGTTTAAGTTTTCATTTGAGATTTATCCTCACTAAACATACGGAGTATTGTTACTATATTTATCTTATTTTCTTTTATTGCTGGTATTGGAAAGGATCTAATGTAAATATTTATCAGCTCTAAAAACACTTCGAAATTATTAGTATAAAAAAAAGCTATACTGCTTTTGAAAATAGTCTGATTAAATTGAACAGAGTCTAAAGAGTTAGGAAAAGCAAAGCAATGCAGTAGGGAAATAACTTGTATAACTAGAAAATATTTTGATAGAACAGGGCTATTTCCTGCAGCATAGGATACTTGTAGAGTATTTCAAACAGTTGAACTCACAACCGGAAGCAATTTGCTAGTGAAAATAAGATCACATGACACAACACTGCCTATCCTGATAAAAGAATAAATACATCACTTGATAAAACTGATATATGTAATTTAGTTAATGTAAAGGCATCAGGGAAATTTAATGACACTGCATGTTTTAAATTAGTTTGCAGTCTTAGAAACATGAGAATAGAAAAAGTTGCATGAAACATTAGAATTGAACATTTAGAGACATGAAAATCACATGAATGACGGAGGACATAAGAATTATATAAGGCAGTCATTTAAAAAAATTAGAATCCTCATTATGTGATCTTGGAATTATTAATCAAATTCAAAATCTGATGTTCTTTAACGTGTATTTATAGTGAATGTGGAAATGTCTATACCACCAGTTGGTGAAAAAGGAGAAAGTGGATGGAATTCTTTCTAACTTTCGTATGCTGCCAAGTGATGCAGGTATAGAGCTAAACATGTTACATGCTAATGTTCAAATTCACAACCCACCAACACCTCTCTTATTAATCAGCCTCCTTTGTTCGGTACTGATCCAGAAATTAATGGGATTTTTTCCATTGATTCAAATGGGCCTTCGTTCTGGCCTTTAAAAATCCACTCCAAAATAACCTTTGATGTATTGAGTTCATTTATGCTCCATTTTTATAAGGAGACCAGCCCTCTTAAGTAACTGTTTTTTTTTTAAAGTCCATTTTCCTTACATTCCATCTGAAGTAGATTTAATTGTCTACAATGTCCTTATTAGGGCAAACATAAGAACATGTTTGGCTGTGATTTACCTGTTTTGGCACAATTCTGACTACTATGAGAATATCTGTGGTGGTAGTCTCCTTTTAAGGTAGTATTAACATATAACAGGTATGTTTCTAGTGAGATCCTGCAAAGATTGATTTTTGGCCCCATGTTTAACATTTTTTTATCAATGACCTGGAAGAACATACAAAATCATTACCAAAATTTTTTTCAGTTGACATATAAATTGGGAGAATGGTAAATAACAAAGAGGGACAGATCACTGATCTAGAGCAATCACTTGGTAAGCAAGCAAACAATATGCGTTAATATGGCTAAATGCATACATCCAAGAACAAATAATGTAGGCCATATATAGAGTTCCCCATCTTGGATAGCAGTGACTCTGAAAAAATTTTGGGGGTGGATAATCAGTTGAATATGAGTTTCCAATACATTGTTGTGGCAAAAAAAGCTAATGGGATCTCTGGACACATAAATGGGGGAATCTTGAGTACAATGCCTCTGTGTTTGGCTCTGGTTCAACCACTGCTGGAATACCATGTCCAGTTTTGGTGTCCAAAGTTTAAGAATGATGTTGATAAATTGGAGAGGTTTCAGATAAGAGCCATGAAAATGAGTAAAGGATTAAAAAGTATGCCTTATAGTGATAGATTAAGCTCTTTATGTCTATTTAGTTTACCAAAGGGAAACTTACAGGAAACTTGATTAAAACTGTAGGTACCTAAATGGGGGACAAATATTTGATAATGGGATCTTCAAAGTAGCAGAAAAAGGTATAATATGATCTGAAGGCTGGAAGTTGAGTCTAAACAAATTCAGACTGGAAATAAAGTATTGATTTTTAACAGTGAGGGTCATTAACCACTGGAACAATTTACCAAGGGTCATGGTGGATTCTCCATCACTGACCGTTTTTAAATGAAGATTGGATGTTTTTTTTCCCTCAAACATCTGCTCTTGATCTTATTTCGGCAAAGTTCTATGGCCTGTGTTGAACAGGAAATCAGACTAGATTGTCACAATGGTCCCTTCCATCCTTGGAATCTTGATGCTTCAACTATCAAATTTCAGAGGGGTAGCCATGTTAGTCTGGAATTGCAGAAGTGACAAAGAGTCCTGTGGCACCTTAAACTTTAGTTAGTTTAAACTTTAGTTAGTTTAGTCTAACTAAACTAAACAGTCTAAATTTTAATTAAACCTCTGCTACATAAAAATTATGTTAATGGCTTCAATAAGTTTTAAAAACCTCCAGATAGTTGGAAGATGTTATAAATACATTTGATCTCAACAAATTCATACAAGGGTTTGAGGCAAAATCAGAAACTATTTAACTTTCATTTGAACCATAGTGACATGATTTATTTAGATTAGTTATACATAGAGTGCTTATTATTATGTAAAAGTACATTCATAATTCTGGAAAAATTGTATTTGTAATTTTATAAATTAGTCATGAGTGTCTATTTTAACTGATGCAGCAAAGGCCTATTCCTGGTCTTATTGAAGTCAATTGAAATTTGATATAAAAGTGAATGGGACAGGACTGGGCCTCTATGATGGAGCTCTTTTGTATTTGTATTTTGTGTTATGATTGGCTACAGACTGGTTTCTTGGAAGATTAAACTGTAAATGTTAACTCAAAACAGCTCCACAGTCCCTAAAGAATGACAATTAGTGGTTGCAGTGTGAGATGATTGGCTGTTCTCACTAGAATCTGAAGATTTGCCATATTTTACTGACTTTGTTTCTGAAGTTCGCCCCTTGGCTATGGTCCCCACGAGCACTAACCAGAGCTCTGTCTGAGCTCCCTACAGTGGGGCTACAGGTATGTAGCACAAGAGCCTGTCACATCAGTTCTATACTACCTAGGATGTCTGGCTGCTTTTCGGTCCCTTAGCACTACCATAGCAGTTCAGAAGGGACTGGATTCTGGTATAAAAGCTAGTTCAAAATGTACATGATGGAGTTACTTCAATCTCTGATCACTTATGCTCATGTGTAGCTGGGATTCTCATTAAGAGGAAGGTGGTTATCAAAATGAATCTATTTCAAATTCTATTGATCAGAACAGTTAGTTTCCAGTTCCTCTTCAAAATTAAAGCCTTTTAGAATAACCTCCTTTAATAGCAACATGCAGAATTGACCCCAGTTGTTTACTTATTTATCATGTAGTACTTTACAGTTTGTGTATATTCATGGAAAAGGCACAAGGAAATGATGATGTAAGAGCTGCTTTAGCTGCAGGGCAATCTCATATGCACTGACAATTTAAGTGAGTATTACACAACTATCTACTTTGCTTTTAAAGGGGGGAAAAGTCAGTTACCAAAGTAACTATTACATTGTGCTATTAATGCTATTTTTTGAGGTAAGGAGCATCATAAAGGTGCACACATAAATATGCCTTAGGAACTCATATACTTTTCACAATTGGAAGAAAAAAATCTATTATAATCGAACTTTTAAAAAAATCTAGATCTTCATGCTAACTTTTCTGAATTGTATTTTGCTAACCACTTTTCACTCCCATTTTTAGTTTGAGGTTATACGATGGTAATGGATACGTCAAATGTGAGTTTAGATATAGAGGCATATTCATATGTGTGCATTTCTGAGCACTTTAGCATTGTGTATATATCAAGTAGCATTAGCAGCTCTGGGTATGCAGTAAACTTTGCTGCATTTATATAATTACTGAAGAAGTTTCCATATAAATACAAGAAGATGACTGTTTTATCTGTTCAGCTAATAAAATGGCTTCCTATCATTACTTATAAATGTTCAAAGCAAAATGGGTTAATTCCTTGCCATAATGCAAATGCTAAAAGATATAAGATGTTTACATAATATTGCTATTGAATGAAGAACTCTGGTGGTGTGTTGCAGTTGAAGATAATAGTACATGACATAAGTTACAGTAGATCACTTCTGTCCTAAACACAGTCATGACTTAGTTGCAGAACATGAAAATGCTTGTTATTGGTTTGTCAGTGGCAGTCCAAAGAACAGAGGAGGACATGCAGTTTAAGAGAACTGGATTTTATTAATCAAACTTCATCTTATTCTGTTAACAGTTTGTCCATGAACAGATTGTGATTTCCTTGCAAATACTTTGGAATAACAATTAGATTCAAAACATAATTTGTGAAAATATCTTAGTCTGTGGCTCATTGTAAGCCATATATTGTGAATGTTCACTGTCAATCTGAGTTGGTTTTGATTGAACACACATGTCAGGAGATACTATTTTCTTCCTTGATTGGAGGAATGTAATACTTTGAATCAGGTTTCTTGTGCCAAGTCTCATTACCATGAGTCTGAATTCCCTTTCTGTTAAACATTCTGCAAATTCTGCTTAAAATGTACTGTTTCCATGAACCTTTTGACCAACATATCCATTTATTGATTGTTTGCAGTGTTGATTCCACCTTGCAGTTACCTGCATGACCAACTTTACTCAAGTGGTTAGTCCTACTGAAGTCAATGGGACTACTCAGTGGCGCCCAGAGCTGTATGCACATGAAGCACAGTGTGTACCATTGGCAGGGGCAGGGCTACCTGAGGGGCAAAAATGGCAGTTTGCCCCAGACGCTCCCTTTGAGAGGGTCCCAAAACTGAGTGACATTGCGACCCCGGTGCACTGATTTGCAACACTACTCACTGACATCATTCTGGAATTGGTGGATGGGCCAAACCTGAATCATGCCATGCTAATTAAAATGGGAGTGGTTCAGTTATGCGTACTATATGGAAAACCTTTGGAGCTGCCCTGGGACTACTCACAAAAGTAAAATTGCTTATGTGGTTGGAGGATTGGTCCCAGAATGAGCACAAAAGAGGCTCAAAATTAAAGCAAGTTTATAAAAAAAATTCATCTATGGATGTCTCTGGAAACTCTTTTTGACAGTATTTGCCCAGCTCTGAGAGACAGGTTTGGCGCAAATGAGTATGGCTGCATTGAAGTCAATTGCGCCATGCCCATGAGACTAGCTGATGATGTGGCCCTTTCATTTTTAAGATTCATTGAGCGGGGTGATGTTGTTAATCAGTCCATGAAAATTGTTCACTTGTGTAGAGCTAGTGGATTAATGGAAAAAATATTTGGCCAATGTCTTATTCAATGAATAACAGCAAAAATCAGTAAGTACATTTATTCATCTAATAGTATTAAGCCAGCTCTGCTTGTGTGTCTGTATCAGCATCATGTGCACTTGAGTCAAGTCATTTCATTTCCCTGTGTTTCAGTTTCCTCAACTGTAAAATGGTGGTAATGATAATAACCTCTTTGTAAAGCACTTTGAAATCTACTGATGAAAAGTGCTAGTAAGAGCTAGGTATTATTAATTTATTATACAGTACAGGTAGACTTCTATAGTATAGAACTATAGTATATTGTGTAGGAGAAAACATAACATCTGGCTCATTCTGTGTGTATTCCTTGTATCTGAGTCTTGCAGACTGCTTCAGGAGAACTTCTGTTTCTTGAATGAAGATTAGACTTCCTGGCAACTACGTAACCAAAGCTCATCAAACTTTCTGCCGCATCTCTGTAAACTGTAGAAATCAAATATTACTCTTCTGCAGAAAATCAGTCAGGCCTTTTAAAGTTACTTAATGACTTTAAACTGTAATGTTACAAACAGATGCATTTTTTAAAAAAACAGATAACATATAAATGCTTGCAAAGCCCTGAAGAAATGAAAAAATTGCATCTGTTTTAGTTTCTCTTTATTCTCTAACTCTGCATAGTAAGCACTTTTCCTGGCTCCCTCTGCTGGCTATGAGGCTGGTTTGGCTTTCTTTCACTATGTTACTACTTTTGCTGATTAAAATAGCTACAGTAGCTCTGTGTCTTTCTCTTTCTCCTGCCCTCTGCTCTATGAATTTTTTGCTTAGTTACACAATTGTCTTCATGACTGATTCTACTTTTCCAGTATATGAGTCACATTAAAAAATGAAACTCTATTTTTTAAAAAAAAAAATCAGTCACACAGTGCATTGAAGAAAAGGAGAAAGAGAAGGGAGGGAGAAGCAGTGGAATTATTCAAGAGATATAGCCATTGAAAACTAACTTTTTGAAAATCTTTAAAAGAAAAAAACTTATTAACAAACTGCTAACACACTCTGGTCATATTATTTTTATTTGTTTTTCTTCAGTACAATGTCCATTTTCTCATCACTGTGGATGTAATTTCTTGTATCTATCTTAGAATAACATAGCACTTTTCATCTCTAAAGCACATAACAAATATGAACTGATTAAATCTGACAATTCCCCTGTGAACTAAATAAGGAAAGAATATCCCCATTTTACAGATGAGAATGCTAATCTAGGAGGGTGAGTGACTTTCCCAAAGACACAAAACCCTCAGTCAAAATAAATAATGTTGAGCACTGATTTTTACATCAGCTGAAGTTTTCTATTTGCAAAGTTGCATGTGTAATTGCACACTTTGTGTCTAACTAGCCATTTGCACATGCAAATACAAAGGTTGCATGCACATTTTTTGTAATTGCAATTGCAAAATAGCAGTCCCTGTTTGTATTTTGATTTGCAATCTAAAAGATGAGATGTAACAGGTGTATGAAACAGATGAGCAGGCAGAGAAGGTCAGATGAGGGTTATGGGGTTACAAAAAATGTGTGCAATTCTTAGCCAGTCAGGAACAGTCATCGCAATTGGCCACCTTCCTACTCTGTATCAGGTTGCAGTTTTCTGTATGCCCTACAGAAACAGGGAATTTTGAAAAATGACTTGAAGGAAAATGAGATTGTTGTCTTTTGACTTAATTTTCCCCTGCTAATGTGAAAATCAGGCCATTTATGTCAGGAAACATGTTAGTTTATTACTATGAATATTTTCCTCAAATGTTAAACTTTGGTATCTAATGTTATCATAACATATGGGTGCAATTTTCAGAAACATTGGCCTAACTCATGGATTTCACTGAAGACTTTTAAAAATCCCACCCTACATACCTGAATATAGAATTTAGGCATGAATTCTAGATGCCTCAGTTTGAAACTGGGGCATGTGGGGAGGAATTAGGAATGTAAGAGTCTAAGTTTAGGCTATTCTTGAAAATCTTTGGGCTTGTAATATATTTTGTACATGAAATTTTCAAAAGCATCTAAGTTTCCTAGGAGCCTAAATCCTAGTGGGATTGCATTTTCCCCAGCTCAGTTTTGAAGGAGAGGACATGTTCCCTCATCTATGCCTAACAGTCACATTTACTAGGTATTTTGCTTGTTGGATCTCTTCCAAGCCCCTCAGTGTGGAGAATGACTTCTTAGCCTCTGGAACCAGGCCTCTTGAAGTTAGAAAGAGAGTCATATACTCACTGACATTTGCGTACAAAGGATATTTCAATACATATCTTGGAATAAGAGTAATTCCCAGTGTGTTCCCTCAAAATAGAGCATGAAAATTAAAGTATTAGGGGCCAAATTAATCCTTGGTGTAATTCGATTTACATAAATTGTTAAACCAGGGATGAATTATTATAATGACTATTATGACAAATGGTTGCAGAGCATGGTATATGGCTGTCATGGTAGTATCTGAGTGACTTTTGCCTCACACATTTGGCATTTCCTGTGAGGATTCTTTCTTGAGGAGTTACTGCAGTTTCTATGACCAGGGAAGTAGGAGCCAATTTGCTTTTGTTGATGGAAACATGGGCTCCTTTACACCGTCCTGGCAATACGAAACTTACTAAAAAGGCATAGATCAAGTATGAATAAATTGAGGCTGGACATAAAAGATGTTGAAATCTGACTATCCTTCTGTTCCCATGACTGTGCTTAGAGATTGGGGTTGGGAGTTTCAGGGTGGTGCAGGGGATTTAGCTACATATCTTCCATTAGAATGAATAGAAGGAACACAGTCTATTAACTAATGGAAGATGTGGCCAATTCCCATGCACTGCTTTCAACATCTCAACCTGTTAGAATTGCTGCTGGAAACAAGATGGCAGGAAGAAGTAAGCAGAGAGTATGACTAGGAAGCCACGGTGAAGACCATAGTATATTAAGGGCACTTGTATGTGTGTGAGAAAGATTTTGCTGTCACTGATAAGAGGCTTAATAGCTTCTCCTCTATTAAGTTTTCCTTTGGAAAGGAGGATCTTTCAAATATTAAAATATATTTCATTATATTTCATGTGCTTTGTCATTCTCTTCATGCACTTCGTGTTTGATAGATTTGTCTTTTCACCAAGGCTCCACATATGACTGATTATATCTACATATCATCCTGCCATTTAATCTGAATCAAAGGGAATAGCTTATCTAACGTGACAGATACAGTCATCTGTTGTCAAATCTGTGACAGTGTTGACCAGGATTATTTGGATTAATGGTCATCTTGATGTTGCAATATGGAAGGTGTGGGCTTTGTGAATAAACTGGAATAGAACAGAGAGATGGACTGCCACTGAAGTGGAAATGATGAGCTAGACTGGATAATATTGTAATATATAAAAACATCAGAAACTGCCTGGGGTATTAGGATAAAGAGTCTGGGGGTGTTGGTGAGCATACTGGAGGATGTATGAAATATATACTTGAACAATCTAGGGGAGGTTATTTTGAATACAGTAGAAAGCAAGTGCTTTTTTATGCAAGCAGGTCATACATCTTTCCTTAGCACTGCAGTAATTTCAGTTACCCTAAAATGTGTTGGGCTACTGCTAGTGGAATCTTTCACTGCTAAGACTCAACGTGTATATTTCTGGAGGCAACATCCAACTGATGGAACACTCAAGAGGAATATAAATTTTCCTAAACACATTCCTAAGCAAATGAGCTGAGCATGTAAATAATTTAAAACTGATTTGATATCTTGGCCGTGGTGGGCTCATCACTTTTAGGCGTGAAACACCCATTAGACTGCAGTGGCTATGATGAAGTTTATGAAAATTAGCAGATAGGGCTGGGATTTTCAAAGGAGCCTGAAGGTGCTCAGGTTCCAGGGAAATTGAATGGGAGTTGGGTACCCACATTCACTGTGCTCCTCTGAGAACCCCAGTGTAGAAAAAAGTATGGGACTTTTCAAAGCCTTAAATCCTGCATCTGATCTGGGTGTACAACACCCATTTGTCTGCATTCGGAATTATGAATGTGGATCAGAGGCAGAAGGGAATGGAGAAGAGGATGAATGAAACCTTCTTCTGGGAGAGGACTGAAGAGAAGCAGAAAGCATAAACAGTACAGTAAAGTTTTGAGAGAGGGGAGCGGCATGTCCTCTTTAATACCCTGTACTGATTGTACCTATCAACAATGGAGGTGGTAGAGAGAAGGGACTGAACATATCAGGGAGTAGCCTTCTGGATCAGCTACACAATAGTGGAAGAGGCACTGGGTTACATGACTGTGACAGTGTTGTTGACTCTCCCAGTTTTACCATATTTCATTACGTTAAATGCTTTTCTTAAAGCCTCAGCTCCTGAAATTATTTGAACATAATCATAGAGTTAGGGCCAGAAGGGACCACCAGGTCTTCCCGTCTGACCGTCTGTACATCACAAGCCAAATATGTGAAAACCTCAGATTTAATTAAAAAAAAACTAGTAAATTTCTAGCTCTCAAGGTTGTAGAGGAAAACCTTGAAAATGTGATCCAAATGCATTCTAAAGGCTCAAAAGACAGAAGGCAAATAAGAACCCCACATGTATTATGGGTTTTTTAAATTTTATTTTGTTTGTTCTTTTTAATCTCATAATTTGTAAACTAATCTTAAGATTTTTTGGGGGGGATGAACTATGATTTTTGAATTCTTGGTTTGCAATACAGCTTGTGAAAGCTCTGTCCAAATGGTACTTTCTGTTTATTTCCCAAAGGCAGCAGCAGGATGGAAGGCTGCAGGGATAGTCGTGGCTCCTGGAGTCACAAGACTGGCTACCCACACACATGGTGCTGCCAGAGATCTTTGTAAGTTAATGTTGAATTCTGTCAGAATTAACCTGCATGCTCAAATGTTCCAGTGTTATGGGAATACTACACTGGAGGATGACACTATGGAAAGTGATCTCCTCTGGTGCCTGCCTGGCCACTTCCCTCAAACTGTGTTGCCCAAATGTTATGTGGAGCAGCTGCCTTTGTTGTGTAAAGAGGTTGGGTGTGGCTGCAGAGGCCAAATATCCTTCTCCATTTTGGAAGGCAGGGTTCTGGACTTCAGGGAACTGCAGTCTGCAGTCAACATCAGGTTGTGGTCACTGTTCCCTCTAAGCTGTGTGCTTGTGAGCACGCACACAGATCCCAAAGCCCGCGCACATGGCGAAACACTGCACACACAAAAATTTGCACAGAAGCACAAACATCTGCACAGAAATTTTTTTTGTGCACATGGTCTGTCAAAAATTTGCACAGAAGATTTGTTTTGCGCACACAGCCTGTCAAAAATTAGAGGGAGCGTTGATTGTGATGGTGATTGTGATTGTTATATTGTTTAAATAAATGTACTTAAATACAAGGTCTTCATGCCTTAATAAGGAGAAAAACGCATACAGTGCTTACATGTAGATGCCTCTGTGGTACTGGAGGACAGTAGAAGTAGCATCCCTTTTCTGACAATTCCCCCTTCTCATGAGTTTATTGATTGATTATTTCTGGTATATTCAGGCTCTGTGTCCTTTTTATTGATTATATGATCAGACCCTGAGGGTACAATTGACATTAATGAGATGTAAATGACAGATGTGGTGACAGATGACAATGTGATCAACCAAAGAAATAAGAAACAGTATCAAGAATATACAGACAGCTGTAAAGGACATAAATGATCTGGTAAATAGTGTAATTGCAGTTTTTTTTAATTAATTCATTGGAAAAAAGGTATTTGGAGCACCAAATATTAGCATGAAGTGGCTGAGAATAGTATAGCAATTAGTAAACATTTTTACAGGGTATACACAATAGGGAAATGAGGAAGAAAAAAGGATTCATTTATTTATTTGAGAATGACAGTAGCAAACCAAGTGAAAGAAGAGAAGGGAAGGGCATAGATGTTAAACAGGTGTTGTTATTATATTATGCATACATCTTTTTTTAGCAAAAGGGCATTTGGTATTTTCATGGGTCACATCATGAATAATGGAAGAAAAGATTTATTTAAAGGTCAGGGGATCTTACACTAAGAAGGTGCAGGGTTCTGTGACATAAATCCAAAGAACTTGCTAAAGGAAATGGTTATGAAGACTGGTGGGGACTTCAAATTCTTCCACGATGTTTCCATCAGGATGTGTGTGGTTTGTTTCACCCTTGGCCTTGTGCAGCCATTGACAGCAGTGACATTTGTGTGCAGAGTTGGTGTGAAATGCTAACACTCTGATTTGGTAGCTTTTTCTAGTCACTTTGCACTGGTGTAGATGATCGCAGAAGCGGTGAGTCAAGCCCATGTTTATAAAAAGAGGAGCTAATAAGTAAATCTTCATAAAAGATTTGACAAAGATCTGAATTCAGAAGTGGTGACTTAACTGGGGGAAAATTTATTCCAGATGCACTGAAACTTAGTTGGAGAGCAAGGTAATAGAGGGTACTGGGAATGAGACATTATCTTTTGCATCTGCTTGGGCATTGCACTTGAAAAGGTGGAAAAGGATGGTGTAGGAATGGTGTGAACCAGGAGAGGAAGGATGCCCTAACTACTGAAACTTGGGGAAACTGCTCCCTGCACACTACCTATATGATGTTGTGCAAGTCATATAGCTTCTGTGTTCTCTGTCTGTAAAATCCTTCCCTGCATCACAAGGGTCTTATGAGGATAAATGCATTATCCTGGAGAAATGGTATGAAATAAATAGGATGAAATTCATTAAAGACAAATGTGAAGTACTCCACTTAGGGAGGAGCTATCGATTGCACACATAGAAAATGGGAAATGACTGCCTAGGAAGAAGTATTTCAAAGGATTTGGGGGTCATAGACGATCACAAGCTAAATGTGAATGAATAGTTGCAAAAAAAGCAAACATCATTTTGGTATGTATTAGCAGGAGTGTTGGGAGCAAGACAAGAAGTAATTCTTCTGCTGTATTCCAAACTGATTAAACCTCAACTGGAATATTGTGTCCAATTTTGGGTGCTACATTTCTGGAAAGAAGTGGACAAATTGGAGAAGATCCAGAGAAAAGCAAAAAAAAAAAATGATTAAAGGTTTAGAAATCATGACCTATGAGAGAAGACTGAAAAAAATTGGTTTATTTAGTCTGGAGAAGAGAAGACTGAGAGGGGAGATAAGTTTTCAATTACATAAAAGGTTGTTACAAAGAGGAGGGAGAAAAATTGTTCTCCTTAACCTCTGAGGATAGGCCAAGAAACAGTGGCCTTAAATTGCAGCAGGGGCGGTTTAGGTTGAACATTAGGAAAAACTTCCTAACTGTCAGGGTAGGTAAGCACTGTAATAAATTGCCTAGGGAGGTTGTGGAATCTCCATCACTGGAGATTTTAAAGAGACAAACACCTGTCATGGATGGTCTAGATCAGTGGTCTTCAAAGTGAGGTGCACGAGACCACCCCCGGGGATGCGCAAGACCCTGGTGCCGCCGCTGATCCCTCACGGGAGACCGCTGAACTCGGCAGCGGTCTATTTTTGTGCTGCTGAAATGCCGTTGAACAGAAAGCAGAAACTTTCTGTTCGGCAGCATTTCGGTGGGCATACCCTGGGGGACCGTGAGCGGACCTCGCACCAGGGAAAGGGGCCACGGCCAAAAAACTTTGAGGATCACTGCTCTAGATAATACTTAATGCTGCCTTGAGTGTGGGGGACAGGACTAGATGACCTCTGGAAGTTCCTTCCAGTCCTACAATTTTATGATTAAAGATTGCCATTCACTCAGCTACTACAGTGATAGGGGCCATATAAGGATCTCAAACACATAGTAACTTGTAGATATTAGGGTTTGAACTTACTTCCCATGCCCTTTACATAAGAGCATAAGAAGGGCCATACTGGGTCAGACCAATGGTCCAACTGTCCCAGACGTCTAACCCAATGTCTCCTGACAGTGGTCAGTGCCAGATGCCTCAAAAGAACAGAATAGGGCAATTGTCAAGTGATCCAGTCCCAGCTTCTGGAAGTCAAAGGCTTTAGTTCTACCGTGGAAGAGTTGTTCTGGCAGACAGAGTTGTTATAACAAGATCCAATGGCTGGAAGTTGAAGCAAGACAAATTCAGGCTGGAAATAAGATGTAAATTTCTATCATTGAGGGTAATGAATCATTTAAATAATTTACCAAAAGTTCTGGTGGGTTCTCCATCATTGGCAATTTTTAAAATCAAGTTTAAGCATATATAAGACAAGGAAGCCAAATATAAAACAGAGACACAAATGCGCTAGTTCAAACCGAAATTTTTTTGGGGACATCCTATAGCCTGTGTTATACAGGAGGCCAGTCTAAATGATCACAGTGGTTCCTTCTGGTCTTGGAATCTATGAATCCATAGTAATTCCACAAAATGTTGCCTCTAACTCTCTCCTGCACACCTCTAGAGATGTCCCAGTGAGTTTCTGGAAGAAAATAGGGTAAAGTTCTTACTAAGGGTTAAGGCTTCAACTGCACTCAGGGTTGGGAATTCCTTCCTTGAAATCTAACCTGAATTTTCTATTTCAGGGTGCTAAACTCTAACTTGAGCATCAGCTTTGAGCTGTTTTAGTATTTGAACAACTAATAGTAGTGAGGAAGGGTTATTCCTGTCCATGCTGACCTGTTTAGTGAGGCAATAAAACAAGGGTAGTAATCAGATATAATTGCAGAGAAGGGAATTGATCATTCTAGAGATTACTAGTGTAGACCTCCCATGAGAAAAAATGCTGACTATTGTTGGAAAATGAGGAAGTCAAACATAAAACAGAGACACAAAGCATTCCTGCACAGGGCTAATACCAAAAAGACAACAGAGGAAAGAAAAAAAAAATTGAAGAGTAGCACATAATGATCCAGTTCTGAGGAGCACCCAGTGTAAGTTGGTGTGTGTACAAAAGTGGCATAAAGTTTTGTGTTTTTCCTTCATTTTGACCTGTCTGTGTGCTGGGCTGCCTCTCCCCTCCAGTGTACTTTAGAGAAATCTTCACATTGCTCTAACATAGCTGCTAATGGTCCCAATACAGGATGAAATCCTGATCTTATTGAGGTCAATGGCAAAACTCCCACCTACTTCAGTGGAGCTGGGATTTCACCCACATTTTACTTGGTAAACTATGAATTATTTAAAGCCAGAGAATAGAACAAACTAGAGAGAAGAGGAGTTTCTATGTATTTCTACTCTCTACCTCCGCTCCCCCTGATTCAAATAAATCACTCAATAATTGTTCAAGTTTTCCTCCTTTTTACATTTTGGAGGAAGGGGAGACTAAATGGGAAAATTAAGAGGACATGTGTAATTGGCTGAATGTCAGGTAAACATTTGAACTAAGATGCTTAGATTACTACTAAGTGAATTATGGAGGTTACTTCTGAAATTGTTAAGTGGAAGACCATGTGAAAGAAATTGCAGCATTACTGATATAGCAACTCATGGGGTTTTTTATATGACTTAATGCTATCAAACCAGAGCACTATCAAGCTTTTAATAACTTGCACCAGCAGAAAATTATGAGTGGGTTTGGACCAAACATACAACCCATGGAAATATTTCCAGGCTCTGCACATTATCTTTATTTATTCGTGAAAGCTGTCATCAAGGCTATGTTGATATAACTTTTGTGATTGATAACTCTGTTTTCACATACTTGTCACACTTCAAAAAAAAAATTCTCTTCAGCTGAAAATTTCCTTTCTCGGGTAACAGCCAGGGTGACCAGACAACAAATATGAAAAATCGGGACAAGTAGGGGGCAGTAATCGGAGCCTGTACAGGAAAAAGACCCAAAAATCGGGACTTTCCCTATAAAATCAGGACATCTGGTCACCCTAGTAATAGTTTCCAAAACAATTTATTTGGGGGCTATCAGCAAAATCTGTTCACACATTTTGAGGTATATGTGAAGTTGGAAAACAATGCTTTTCTATTATAAAAAGATTTACAAAAATCAAAACTGGAAAAATTACAGCATTTCATAAAATGAAATTTTGTAGCTAATTAGGGCTCATTGTGGGGAAATCTCAGGGAAATCTCAGTGGAGTTAGCATAGCATTTTTCACTTATGGGACTATAGGATAATGTAAACGCATCCTATTGATGTTAGTTGTATAGTTGCTGTTCTTTCATTTCACTGAGAAGTTCTATATAGACTAGAACCAAAACCCATGGAAGTCTGTGGAATAACTGCTATTGACGTTAGTAGGAGTTGGATGAGGCTTTAGTTGCATAAATTATTACTGGGCTACTTTTGTTCTACAGTGAAATCAGTAGAGAACAGTGTTTTAATTTTCTTTTACATTTTTTCTTTAAAAAAATCAAACAATGAAAATGAATCTAATAAAGTAACTTGCTATTAAAGTTGCAATTTTAAACACTTGAATGTTAGAAAATGTAAAACTTCTAATATTCTTGGTCTATAGCTTGTTCAGCAAGCTTGTTCAGCAGGCTGAAAATAAAGCTGTTGTGTTTCTTTCAAATACTCAATATTTTCATTGATACTATTTAAATATTGTACCTATATAAAAATAGAATCACTTATCCCTGTCCCCAGTCACACTTGTCACCTTAGAACCTTCGTATATGTCTCTGTCACTATCATTGATTTATCACCAAACCTGATTCCCAACAGATCTCTGTGCTCCTTCTTGGATAGAGTGACCAGACAGTAAATGCGAAAAATCGGGATGGGATGGGGGTAATAGTCCTGATTTTTTAGTCTTCTTTCTTATATAGGTTCCTGTCTCTATAAAATTGGGACATCTGGTCACCCTATTCTCAGACCTGTTTTTTTTCCTTTTTCCATCAGTTCAGTGACTGAATCAGCCCATCTAAATCCATCCATTTGTTTTCTTTAGCTTCAGACCCCACTGCCATGTTCCTTTCTTTCTACTAACCCTGCTTTAATTTGCCTTACAATTTCAACATGAAGATGGCCTCACTGTTGATGTATCCAATTCTGTTTCCTGTTTTCAGTGTACATTCATGACAGCTTTTCAGCACTGTTTTCTACCCATACACCAGTCCCACCCTTTACTTTTGTTTCCTCATCAAGTGAATGTCTGGCTAGATTGATTGATTATACAAATGTACTCTAGGAACTCTGACATTACAGAATCAAATAACTGCAGCCTTCCACACATAAAACTGAGGCTGAGCTAAATGAAACTAGAATGAAATGCCTGCTTTTAGCTAAATGAGCATTAGAATACAATAGCCCACTTTGGATGAGATTTAAATGAGTTGTTTAAAATCATTGCTTGTTTTCTCTCTTAACCAGATGTGCTTCTGAGCTGAGAGGGTGAATTTGACATAAATCTGGATATGAAATTCCAGATCATGGTGAATGTTCTATGATTTTATAGATGATACATACTTAGGATGGTATTGTTGCTTTGAAGTTAGAAATATGAGTTAACAGTTTGCCTAGGGACTTGGAATATAGTCAAGTGGCTTTCCTTTTTTTTTAACCATATGAACAGCAAATATAAACTCCTATAGGCTGGATAGAGAAAATTCAAAAGCTTAGTCCCTGTCCTGAATAGCACATGATGTATTCTATGGACAGACAGGGACAGATCCTTAGCTGGTGTAAATTGGCATAATTCCATTGAAGTTGAGCTGTGTTCCGGACAACAAAAAGGTTTGTTTTGTCTTCTCTTCCCCACTAAAATAATAAACACAGTTTTATGAGTATCCTGGATGAGTTGTTTTTCTAGGTCGATTTGAATTCAAAGATGATGGTGGTTACTGAATTTGATTGAGAGGGTATTCCATATGTAGAGGCAACAAATGTTTTGCCTCTTTCTTTTTAGTTGGGGTATTTCGGGACTTCTAATATTAATGACACATCTTTATTATAATAATAAATCCTAGAGACCCCAACCTTGTACTAGAATTGTACAAATGCATAGTGATCAAGGTGAAGCGATTTGTGCAAATTTATGCAGAAGACTCCTGGCAGAACTGGAAATGGAGCCCAAGTTTTCCAGCTCCCAATCTTTTGTCCTATCCAGAGGACCACTGTCCTGTGTCTAAAGATCTCATGCCTCTTTTAACACCTTAAAGCAATAAAAATTAATATTTTCTATGAGGCTACTTTAGAGAGCGATATTAAAAAATGTAAGGCTCATTCAATTGATAACTTTAGCTTTGCAGTAAATAATCTTCCTGCATATGTGGGTATTTCTATAATGTACAATAATACACATCTCTTCTAGTCTTTCCTATTTGTTTATTATTGCACTTATGACCAACTGTGTGGTGCTGCATTGGTGATTTCTGGAAAGCATTCAGGGTTTATTGCTGTTTTCAAGTTGTCTTGTTATTTAACTCTATCTATCTATCTATCTACTTCAGTTGTGAGGAAGATGTTGGATGCATAAATAAGTTATAGCTGTAAAACATTTGGAGCTGCAGAATTATGACTCTAATTGAATGTTGAGAATGAAATCCTGCTGTGACAATAGTTATAGCACTGATCAAGGCCAGTCCTGGTGTCACACAGGGTTTACAGAACCCAAAGCAGTGTAACTTAACTGTTTGTCTTCAGGCGGTGTCAGGAATAAATCTGTCTGATAAATGATTGGTACAAACGAGTGCTTTTATCTAAAACTGCTTTATTAGGTCTCAAGCGCGCGCGCACACACTCATACACACTGTAGTAGTAGGTTTAGAGCATCCCAAATATTTATTTACCCAAAGTCTGAGATGGTTTCGAGTAATCAGCAACCAGGCTTCTGGGGTCCTTCCTTCCATCCAGCTGCTGGGAAATTTAGGTGTCAGCTCCTTGCCCAAAATAAAGCTTCCTCCGGCTGCTCCAAAATACATGTTCTAATTAAACCCTTTGTAATTTTTTTCTGGACAAAGCATGTAACTCATAACAGTCACTAATAGACTAACAATTTCCCTAAGAACAGCCAATAACAATTCATTATTCTCCTTATCGGCAAAGCAGCTTCAGCAAAAAAGACGTAAAAACAGAGACAACTAGAATCAAAGTCAGTTTTCCACATTCCACACTCCCTTCTCATGAATCTATCCTTTCTCTTTATCTGTCCCAGTCAATAAAACTGCACCTTGCAGCTGTTTTTGTCTGCCTAAGCAAAGCCAGATTTTTCTCTTGATTATGTAGTGTCCTTGCTTCCATCTTGGGGAAGGAGGTTAAGTGCACAAGGTGGCTGTGGATTATATCAAATCTCGTTCTCTCTCAACACTGTCATCACATCACACTGAGCCCCATTTTCAGAACTATATTTGCAAAAATCTGTGTGTGGAAACCGTGCATGCAGTTACCTAAAATGTGTACGCAAATCAAAGTAATTGTATGTACAAAAGGCCAGATAGACATTTAAATGGTCACTTCACTGCATTTCATTACAATTGTGTAATTAGTTGCATTAATTGCATACACAAATTATGCACACTTGTTTTTTCATGCTTAATTGTGAGCATGTAATCTTGAAAATGGGGGCCCATGAAAATATTGTTTGACTTAATTTTCTCCCACATTTTTCTTTACATCCTTACCTTTTAGGGACACCTGTCTCAAAAATGCTCTTACAATTGCGCATATTGATGAAGAGGTAACTGGTATAGATTTATGGCCTGTCGTTATATATGACCAAACTCTACTAGGAAAACATCACCAAATGGCTGGAAAAGACTTTAAAGACCTGTTCTAAGAGTAGCATTCACATTGATCTACATAATAAATGTGGACAGAGAAACTATTAAAACAGGTGATAATTTGTTTTAGATTTTCTAAACTAGATAACAGTGTATTGCTCAAATGTGTAAATTCAGGTGTGGACAGTAGTAAGAAGTAAGGTGTTATAATACTTATTGTTATGCTATTTGTGTTTGCCTTGAATATAAATAGGGTTAAATTATATTCTTATAGCTTGATTCTGCAAAGCACTTATGCTTTTGTGTAATTTTGCTGAAGTGAGTAATAAGACCAGTATTATGCATATGTTCAAGTACTTATTCAGGATCAGGGCCTAAATCATCATTTGCATAAGAAGTGGATAAAGCATGGAAAGATGTGATGGAACAAAGTCAACAGTAGACTTAAATGTAAATTTGGTTTGATGGCTCTAGTAAAAATGACATTGAAAGCTGGTCCACTCAGTTGTCTTCTTCAAAGCTACATCTGTATCCTGTCGTTGGCTGAGACCCTTACTATATTGTTATGACATACCTGAACAGATGGAAAAGGTGCTGCAATTTCAGCCATTGCAGATGGTTGAACTGGTGCCAAGGTAGTTTAATTTTATTTTTTTTTGTAATTCAGAGGTTTATATTATTGTCAGGGCTGTCAGACTATTGGGACACTAATTGCAGAAATTAATCCTGTTCCTCACAAAGAGAATCTGAAGGTTTACATAAAATATTTCTTGTTTTAATTACAGCCAAACACTTTTTATTATTGGATAGGTTGTATATGCTATTCTGCTCTGTGGTTTTCTCATTTTTCCTGCTAACATCTGAAATAATTTTCAGCTGTCTTTATTGATTCCCCCGCTGCTGCTAATGTTAAAAACAGATGAATTTAGAAGTCAGCATGAGGAGACTGGAACAGAACCGCAAATTCCCATGAGGTAGTCTGGATGGCCGCTTGGTCGCACACATACCTTTGGTCCCACAGAGACTGGAAATTATTGACGTTGGAGGATTTTCCACAAATCCACAGCAAACATTTATGGGAAAACAAAAGGAAAAAGAAGAGAATTGCAGGCTTTACTTTGTAGCCAACAGTGAATTCTCTTCTTTTCTTCCTTCACCTATCTCATCTTTTATTTTGTACTCTTCAATGGCTTGATCCTATACTTATTGAAGTCAATGGTAAAACTCCCATTGGCTTTAGTGAATGAGAATCTAGGCTACTGAACATTATTTTAAACAATATCTGGGAGCAGACTAGGTTGACGCTGATGTTTTATGCCATCAGATAATGGATCTATGAATTAAAATACAAAACATGCTTCTGCCTCCCAGTTCCAAAGATGACCCATACCTGCTGAGAATGGGGGGAGGCAGAGTGAGGGCAGCAGCTTCAGAGATGTTACTGAGCATGCTCAGTCCATATGAGCACTCTCAGTACAAGCCAAGCAACAAATCTGGAGGAGACTCGTGACCCCATGTGCTCCTCCATGAGTTGCCTCTGCCCAGTCCTATATAAACTGCTCACAGAGTAAGGGTTCTCTCAATGTGAATAGAATGATTGTATTCTAAGAGCCTCAGTCCATTGACTATAACAATCTTTGGCTCAGACCCTAAGTGAGTAATTTCTCCTTTTGTTCCCTTTAATGACATGGTTGCCTTTTTTTCCTCCCATGTCAAATTAACCACCTCCTTCCCTCTTAAATTCTGCTCTCTGCCACCTCTAGCCTCTTTCTCCCAGGCCTCCCATTTCTTTTTCGTTAGCTTCTCCTTTCCCAAGTTGTTCTTGGCATATTCTTCACCCTTTCCCTTCTGCTTCTCTCTCATGAATCAGAACTCTGGGAAGCTGCACTTCCTGCTAGACAGGGTTTGGTGTGTTTTCCCCCCCTATTTGCTCTGGGAAGGTGGGACCCCGAATCAATAGGATACAGAATTCAACAACTGGCTCTAATGAATACTGCAGAGCTGAACGTTTACTGAATCTCTATTTTATTTTGTTTTCTATGTTGTGCAAGTTCTTTTTGACAGAACAAGGGGTTCCCATAATCTAAGTTACGTGGATGCTTGGAGTGGCTTGTGAGAAAGATTTGGATAGATTAGACTCATGGGGGGATGAATAACTCTGGCAAACTAATAAAATAAAAGGTGGAAACAATATGAATGGGGACCAAAAAAATGTTGGAGTGCAGTTTTAATGGCCCTTATTCAGTGCTCACTAGAGTCAAGGGGAATCTTTCCATTGACTTCAGTGCAGTTTGGATTAGGCCTAATTAGGATATAGTAAGGAAACCACTTCAGAGAAGAGACCTCAGGGGTCACTGTAGATAATATGCAGTAATCTCAGAAAAATATCAGCAATAGTTAGAGGCAAATAAGACACATCAGTCATATGAAGCTGCAAAAGTTATTCTGGCACTATGGCATTGTTCCTTATGTCTTGTAGGTGAGTGTACACCAGTGTACATCCTACAAAATAAGACACTCTGGCTACGTATCTGAATCCTATGTGTCTGTGTCTGGTGCCTTGAAATAATGGGGTCATTTTTGCAATGCAGCATTTCCTCCACATCATCTCATCATGGTTACTTCTCAAACTGTCAAGTCTTGACACATTTTGTTGGGTAACTTATCACTGCCTACTTTACTGATAAGGAGCTATTTGGTTTCTAACTTCAAGGTGCATATTCATGAATGGAGACAAGCCAAAAATAAAAGTCCCCTGGGAGCCATTGCCAACAGACTTGAGCAAGATATTCACGATGAGGTTAAGAAAATCAGAAAGGATGCTGGAAAATTGGAGAGGGGTCAGAGAAGACCCGTGAGACCAATTAAGGATTAGAAAATATCTTATAGTGATAGACTCAAGAAGCTTTCTCTATTTATTTTAACAAAAAGAAAATTAAGAGGTGACTTGATTACAATTATAAGTACCTAAAAGGGGAACAAATATTTAATGATGGGCTCTTTAATCTAGCAGAGAAAGAGGATAGCATGATCCTGTGGCTGGAAGTTGAAGCTAGACAAATTCAGACTGGATATAAGGTGTAACAGTGAGAGTAATTATTCATTGGAATAGCTTACCAAGGTTATGGTGGATTCTCCATTGCTGACAATTCTTGAATCAAGATTGGATGTTTTCTAAAAGATCTGCTTTTGGAATTACTTTGGGGAAATTCTAAGGTCTGTGTTAAACAGGGAGTCAGACTAGATGATCACAATGATCCCTTCTGTCCTTGGAATCTACGAATATATTTTGGATGATGCCATAACCAGAAATCCCCGACAAAATGGCACACTCCAAAAGGTTAGAAATTAAATGATATGATTAGACAAATACTCCTTCTTATTCATTAAGTGCTCAGGTACTAAGGTGACTAGGGCCATATAAGTAGGTAGGTAGATGCAGCAAGTAATGATGTCTGGTCATCCTTCCGACTCTGGTGCAAGAGTCCATCTAGCAGATCTGATTGCAAGACTGCAGCCATCAGGATATATGACTACTTAGATTATGTGCACATCTTTTAGTTATCTATCTATCTACATTGTATTACATACTGTATTTTCATTTGGTTTTGTGTATAACTGGGTGATGTAGGAGAGAGGGCACATAACTGTGGAGAAGACGGATGACGGGAATGGAAACGGGAAGCAGAGAGAAGGTGAGCTCTTTTATCCTCTGAGAGAGGTTGGTGCAGTCTATAATACACTTGAAAAATTAAACGGCCACACCTATTCATTATTTCCTTTACTAATAATCACCAAATTGTGGTGGTTAATAATATTTATTATATTTCAGTAGGAAATATATTTTACTTCATGCTGTGCAATTTGATTTTAAAAGGACTTGAATTGAAATACTAGATAAATTATTGTTCTCGTTACAAAACTTTAACTTACAATGAAGGAAGATCATTTGCACAGCACATCCTTTTGTCTTTCAGAGGTTTAGCTATAAACCCTCAGACAACTCAATTTTGCAATCATCTCTGAAAAAGTCAGTAATCAAATGCTAATAATGGCAAATAAAAATAGGAATTTTTAAGAATTAGGACCTTTTAAAATGACTATTTCAGCTGAATTAATTCATATTAATATTTATTAAAAGATAGAAATTTCCTGGCCTCGATTTCAGCTCTAGGTAACTCTTAATATGAGATGTTAAGTGAAAATATTGGATCTTAATTAACAAACTTAAGATTCTTGTGGTAGAAGTTTAACTTGATCAGATTATGAGGTTAGTGCTACACTGAGTCTCACTGTTCTAACGAGTGGGCTGGCCTTAATGACAATCTAAAAAGGTGTATGCTGGTCATTTTTTTTGCAGGAAAAGCTGATTTCCTTTACAAGCAGAGCTAGGCTGTATCTTTACAATCTGCCCTGAATAAAGAGCTCCATTTAGGTCACAATTCCTGCCCTGGTCTGGGGACAAAGTTAGTTCCTTCTCACATCCATCCTACCCTTTTTTTTAATTTTTATTTTTATTTTTTATTTTTTGTTGGGAAGCAGCTTACCTTGTCCTGTGCATATGGCAGCCAGACTGGCTCTTGAGTGGGATGGAGGAGCCGGAGCTTCTCCTTTTCCACTTCTCTATCCACTCCCCTTCTCACTCACTTGCAGCAGGGAGTTTTGTGAGACTATCTCTTGCTCTGCCTCCACAGCTGGAGTCATAGCTTGAGCTGGACTGAGCAGCAAATTTCTTGCTTGCCTGTGTGACTGAATAAAGCCTTGCCCTTTTCTGTCAACATTGCAATTAAATATCTGTGACTGACCGGTGTCAGCTGACTCAGGCTCATGGGGCTTGGTTCATCATGCTGTTTAATAGCAGTGTAGATGGCTGGGTTCAGGCTGGAGCCCAGGCTCTGGAGGGTGTGTCTACATGGAATAAAAGGTCTGTAACACAGCCATGGCTGGCCAGGTCAGCTGACTCAGGCTCATGGGGCTTGGGCTTTAGGACTAAAAATTGCTGTGTAGACATTTGAGCTTGTGATGGGGAGGGTCCAAGAGCCCAGGCTCTCACCCAAGCCTGAAAATCTACATCACAATTAAACAGCCCTGTAGCCTGAGCCTGAATCCGCTGACACAGGCCAGTTGCAAATATTTAATTGCAGTTTAGATACACCCACAATATACTTTGCTCAGTTAGAGCCAGCTTCCGCTGTCTTTCCTTATGTTGTGCGGCACCTCTATTCTGTGAGCAACCTCGCAGAGTTCAATGGGATTGCTTTTGGAGCAAAGCACTACTCAGCCTGAATCAGGGTGGCAGAATTTTTTTCAAAGAACTATTTGGAAGTCACACAGCATGTTCAATTTGCTTTTGTGTAGATTTTGCTGTCTGATATTACACAGTTAATTGTTAGAAACCTATTTTGTTCCCCTCCAAAAATAAACATACTCAAGTTAGGGTTTAGTAATACAGTGTCAGGTTTGCGACCCATTTCATATGTCACCAGCTCCTCTGAAAATTGCCCCATCATCCTCTCTTAGGTGCCGTATAATATCCTTCACTCTTTTACTTTATTTGCGTGATAATATCTAACTTGTCTGAAACACTCTGTCTGAGGCCTTTCTTCTGGGCTTTACTGTTTTCTGTCATTTTCTTTTCTAAAATCTCTCCTGTTCTCTTTTAGACCTGATGTTTTATACATACCATATGCTTCTTTTTAAATCTATCTGTCCTTGATTAACTCTTGCACTTCTTCATTCGTTTCCATTGCCCTTTAATGTTTTACTCTTGGCATAATTACTACTACATGGCATGCAGAATCCTTGGGCATAATATATCTTAGTCCTTTATGTATCCTTTGCTGCTATCCCATTGGAGTTCACCAACACTATTCCATGATTCATTCAAAATTAGCTCTACTAAAATATAACATCCTTTTTTATAATTCCACTTGTTTTGGCTTCCCCAGCCATGAAGATGAAAATTCTAATTACTCTTTGCTGTTGAAAATTCAGATCTTTTTATTTCACAAAAAATTTTCTTGTTTTTCAAAATGTCTGCATTTTCTCTGAAGTTTAATGACCATAAACCCAGTAAATTTCAAATAATACCCCCTCTCCCCCACAACTCTTGGTGACAAGACAGTCTTCAATAGCGCCTGGTTTCAAAAGATTTCAGTTCACTTTGGTAAACAAATAGTTAATTAAATCAATATCACAGCTTCCCTTTGATTGTAGGTAGACAGCAGAATAGCCTTTTATGTTTAGAAAGAGACTAAAAGAACAGCCTGATTTACTTGGGGACAGGTGATTCTTTTGACACCCTATTAGTGACTTGGTACTGAGACAAAAGGTGGTTCCAGCTGTGGGCTTCTAGAGCTCCACCTGTAATGAGTGGAAGTTACTTAAAAGCTTCATTCATAAAGCTCTGAAAAGATGGGAGGGTGTTGGTTGGAAATACTATGCATGCTTCTTTGACCTGCCTTTAACATAATAGTACAGGTTGCCAATATGTTTAAAAATAAACAGCAAACCCAGAAACAAAATCCTCTTGTGCATGCACACACACACACACACCCCTCTCCCCCCTGGGAGAATGGATGACAGAGAATGACTCACGTGACAGATGTTAATCACATCACTTAATGCATGACTGGAACATACTCGGGTGCTCCGGTGATGAGGGAGGTATAAGAACCTATACAGAATAGATTTATAGATGGAACTGGTAGTGCCACCTCAGGTTACCCAACAATTCTTATTATAGGATCCATTTTTTAGTTACAAATGTTAACCATTTGGGCTGAAATTTCCCATGGCGGGTGTCTCCCTCAGGCTTTTATTTATTTATTTATTTTTGAGGGAGTGTTTCCGCTAAAATGGTTCAGCCCTTTGAGATCTATCAAAAAATATTGTGTGATATTATATAATTCAGGAGTGCATAATGATGAGGCCAAATTATGTTTGTGCAGAGAACGGTAATTTAATGTTTGTTTACAGTCCGGTGTGTAATAGAATAACAGCAGGTTAGGCTTAACGTGATTTAACAGGGCCAGCACGTCTGCATGCACTTGTACAGATATGGAGACTGCTGATATGACTGGGTAATGGTTTACTTTAAGGGAGGACTTTTAAAAGTGACTTGACTGAAAAGGAAGGGTGATTATTTTGGAATATTAGAAGCAAATTTTAAAGACGTAATTTTGTTTTTATGGAACATACTGACTCTATGCAAATACTTTACACTGAAGAATGTGGATTTGGAGTATTTTTATTTTTGACCTAATTGTCAATTCTGGGGAAAAGGTATTATCCCCATTTATAACATGGGGGATAGCCAAGCCAAGTGACTTGCCCAAGATTACATAACAAATATGTGCAAGAACTGATACTAGATTCTAGATCTCTTGACGCTCACCCTAGAAGTTCTCACTGGACTATGATTCCTCCGTCAGTTTGCTGCTAGGTAGTCTTAGGTCCAGAAACACTCTTGGATTTCTTGCCTCATTAGTAGCTTGGCCTATCATGAATTGGAGGATCCTCATCTTCATAAGGTAGGGTACTAATTACAACAACTTTCTCAGGATCTAGAGCAAACAGTGAACAGGTCCCCACAGCTGTTTCTTTCCCTCTAGCTCTCTTTGCCCTGAACAAAGTACCTCTTCCAATCACCTCACTGAAAATCAGGAGCAGCTTTCACCCCAATTTGAAATAAAAACAGCTCCAGATCCCAGACTGGTCCCTAAGTCAGATTTAGCTGCTGTCCTAATTCTTATACAAACACACACTTCAATTGAGGCATAAATGTAGCCATCTTACCAAGGTGCAACAGCATTTCCACCAGAATCTGGAAAGCTTTGGGGTGGAATTAGCATTTATCAAACCACTGTAGAAGTAAGATCAACCAAGACCTCAGGTCTGAAAATTGTATGAGAGAGGTTAGGAAGTGATGGCTGGATGGGAACAAACTATCACATAAGGCCTGTCTGATGTCAATGTGTAGTTTTCAGAGCAGGATGTGAAGCATGTCAGTGTGGCCCCAGCAGCTGTATGGAGGAAGCCTCACTGAAATTGATAGGGTGATTTATGGGTGAAGAGGGTCATTTACGAGCATCAGCATAGGTGAGGTCTATTCCAGTATATGCTATCTGAACAGATTCAGCCTTCTCCTCACTACACACACACATCTTCTCTCACCACTATTTGTCGCATATTTTTAAAGTGATGCTATGGCGATGAATTAGTTTATTTTCTCACACACTCTTAGTACTGCATCTATGTGAGAAGATGGGGAGGGCAAGTATGAAATAATGTCATATTTGTAAATATTCTGCTGGAAATATGTTCTCAAATTATACGATGATACACTGCTTAAAATATTCTCCCCCACTAAAAATAGCTCTAGAACAAGAGATGTATACTATATTAATAAAGAAAATCTACTGAAAGTCTCCTAGTTAGACAAAGAGGATAAAAGTAATTTAAAGGCAGGCACACTGGAAGCAGCGATTTGGTTTTAAAATGAATACCTGTATTGAAGTACTAGAGAATTTTAAATATACTTTGCTAACAAAAATCCCTGTGAAATCCTCAGCTTCATAGCTAAAATAATTGAAGGCATATTAAATTTACCCTTAGGACTATCTGTAGGAAACCCTTTTAATAAGATCTATATTTAATAGATAATAATGCATTTACAGTGGTCACAGCGTACCTAATAGAGCTGTAATACTGTAGATACACTGTGTATTTGATCAATATCTATGAGTAATAGGTTCCTTTAATTAACTATAATGGCACCGTAGTTAATTTTCAACCTGCATTATATGCATGTCTACATCTTGCCTGACAAAAAGCTCTGATTTTTTGCTCCAACAACCTAATATAACTACTTTAATATAAAGTTCTTTAAAGCTATGAGCAACAGTCTATTATATTTCAAGTGTCTAATCTGTTCTCAGCATAATCCATTTTCACATGTTGATTGGCATAAAAGCTGCTTGACAAATATAAGCAAAAGTCAATAGAAAAGTAAAACATAACAAACAATGTTTGGCAAAGGCCTTCTTTCTGCATGCCTTACAAATGATCACTGCTTCTAAATACTATTAATAATTTTGTTAATCAGACACTAATACTGAGTTTGCTTTTGGTGAAAAAGAATGAAAAGTGAAGTGTGTTGTTACTCCATAACTCAATTCAGATAATCAAATTACTATGTAGTCTCATGGTTAGTGATTTTAGTACTCTTGTGTTCTATTCCTTCCTTTGCCACTGACTCATTGTGTGACCTTTTCCACTTCCTCATTTTCTAAAAATAATGTTATTTACTCTTTGATTTTTTAAATTTTGAACTTCAGATTCCTCCTTGCTGTCTGTTCTTGCTGCCGTTTCCTTCTAGAGCCCTGGCTGAGATAATTTGGAAAAAGGAAGCACTAGACCTGGGTGGAAGAACAATGTCAATTTTTTTGGAGGATTTAGATATTCAGTGCTCCGATTTGGAACAAAACCCCCCCAAAATGAAATTTTCTATGGAAGAGAATGGAACCCCAGCTCTGGGGCTATCCCAGAGCAATAGCCCTTGAAAGTGATGCGCGAGTCCATCTGGCAGGAGCCGAGAAGCTCAGGGTCCCCAGCAGCTTGGCAGGTGGACTGCTGAGAAGCTAAGTAGTCAAGCTGGCAAGAAACCAGTCAGATTTTGAAACCCACCTGGCATGCAGAGTTCTGTCAGAACTTCATCTAAATCAGACCATCTCCATGGAATGTGTTGATTTTGAGCACTGGCAAATTCTGATGAAACTTTTTTTTTTTTTAGCCATCTCTAACAAGCACCTTGTCAGAGGCAGATAAATAGATACAAGTTCATTTTAAATTCAAATTCAGATCCACGTCTAGATTTTGAACACCTAAAAATTCTGGGACACGAGAATACAAGGAATTTGATTTGATACTTGAGAAAGGAAGTATTTTTAATTGTAACATTCTTTGATGTACATGCAAAAGGTCCCATCTTCTCAATGGTGAGCTCTTGGGAAGTAGTTCTAGTTGAGTCAATGGGATTGTGTGCATGAGTCAATTCTCACCAGTGGCGGTATAGAATTCACAGTCTGGCAGCCCTCTTAACCTAAAGTTAATTGAGTATTTTGCCCAGTAGTAGATCTGAAGCATTAATGGCTTGATATTTTGAAAGTAATGAAGTGTCTCTCTAAGACCATTCTGAGAACTCCTGTGCTGTTGACTGAATTAGTTTGCAGGGCATGAGCTATTGCAGAATCTGAAGCCAGCTACTGGAGATCTGCCAATAGCAGCATCAGACCCATTCCTCTGTGTGTCTGGATTTACTTCTCAAAAACTGTGCAAGTGTCAAGATAGCAAAATTTATATTCCCCATTGAAATTTACTGTATTTCTCATGATATAGCCCCGTCTCTAACCCAGCTATAATAATTAATATAAATTCCTCTGCTAAGAAATCATGCTTAATCCAATGGAGGATTTTAAAAAAAGCCTTATAGCTAACTGGAAAGTCTTCAGGATTCTGGAGTTTAATTGTGTTGCAAACTTGACAATCAATTTAACTGATTCTGTGGATGGCCTTTTAGTCTGCCTCCGCCAGAGCCAGGAAAGTCAAGCCTGTGATATGCTGCTCCTGTGCTCCAGGGATTCATGTTTAACAGATTTCTTTGTGCTATTGAACTGACAGTTCTTTGACTGCCTCTCAGGCTGACATCACCTTTCCTTGCCATTGGTGTCAAAAGCTACTTTGTGTCAACATCAATGGACATAGCAGCATTCCTGGATGAAAAGTGTGTGTGTCACTAGGATGTACTATATCAGTCCACAATCCACTTCTGCTTTCTCAATATTCAGGCAACATCCTCCACTTGCAACTGAAAGACGACAGCTTCCATAAATGAGAGCAGTTTCAGCCAAAATGGTCCTATTATTATAGCTGATAATAAATTAGAGATGTTTCCAGGAAGTGATGTTTAGATCCAGGCCTAGATTAGGTTTATACTGGGGTTTGCCATTTGGTTTCAAGGCCGAAAGCTTTTGTTCACATATGACAATGCCAAAATCCCAGGAAGAATTCTTGTTAGATATAGTCTGCAGATGGTGTGACTCTCATAACATCAGTGAATCTAGTGAGGTTTCTGCTTTCCTAGAGCAGAATCATGTAAGAATTAGTGTGTTTCCATTTGGAACCCTTGAAAAACTGTATTTTAAAAAAATTTCCTGCTGAACATCTGTGCACTGTTATTAACTCATTCCTGCTTAGTACAGTACCATACAAGAAAGCATGTTGTTCTTTCTCTGTAGCATGGATTTTCATTGTAGAGCAGTTTCTTAGCCTCTTCAAGTTGTTGAGACTTTATTTGAAGTCAATTTTCATGATCCCCTTACATTTATGACAAAAATCAGAGTATGATATCAATGATGAGTCTAAATAATTTGTGTTTTATTTCAAGAGGTTTGTTGGAGCTTTACCTTGAGGGGTAAAGATGTGCAGGGCGTGGGAGAAGTGAGATTTTCTGTGTTTTATATTGTAATAAAATTTTCAACACTTCACAACCCTTTGATTACATGTTGTGACCCTACTAGGGTTCACACCACATACCAGAAAAATACAGTTGTGGAGTATAAATGTACCACTAAGTGGTCTCCATCGTCACATGGAAACACAACACGGTAGAAAGAAACCAACAACCTTAGGCAGGGCCAGCCAAAACTGAAAAAATCAGGCAAGATAAACAAAAAATCCTTTCACCCTAGAAAATAGTCCAGCAATAATTGACCCTCAGCAAATCAACAATAGTGGGAACAGTTTTACACAAAAGTCAAATTTCTTCCTGTTTGTACTCTGGGGACATGATCCAGCTACTTGTTTTACCCAACAACTCACATGAGAATTCCATCTCCCAGTGGAGAGGATTTCCCAATCAATTTCACTCTTAATTTTCCAGGGTCCTGGATCACTGCACCTGCTCTTTGGAAAATCATACTCCAGCAATTTCAAGCAGTGTGCAAAGTATCATCATAAAGGTGTAATTTGCCACCTTGCACTGTTTGACATTAGTTCTTTGCTCTGTGATAATGAAGCCGGAAGGAAAGAGTCTGTGTATTTACTGGGGCGGTTGATATGGACACTGTCACAATAGAAACCAGTTTTTTAAAAAAGTTCCTTCCCTGTGGTGTTAATGTCATCTCAGATTATTGCTAACATTTAAAGACTTACAAAAACTACGTAATTTACTTTGTTTTTTAATGCTGTGGCTTATTTACGAGGTGCCATGAGGAGGAGCTGAGTGTATCCTGCAAGGTGGTGGTATACTTGTCTAACTTATATAGCCCCCATTGCTATAGTATCTGATCATCTTAAATATTTTTATTGTATTCCTCCACACACCACCCTTAGGAGGTAGGGAAGTACTGTTATCCCTATTTTACAGAAGGGGATCTGAGGCACAGAGAGACTTAAGTGCAGGATCCCAAACCACTGAAGTCAAAGAAAAGACTCCCTTTGACCTCAATGAGCTTTGCATCAGGTCATAAGTTATTTGCTCACAGATACATAGAAAGTTTATGGCAGAGCAGAATACTGAATCTGCATCTCTTAAGTCCCAGGGAGTACCCTAATCATGCGTTGAAGCTAATGGGAAATTTGGCTAATTAAATGAAAATCTGTGACATTTCAGGGGTCCTGAAAAGCTTCTGGAATGTCAAGACATTATCTTAAAACACAAGACTGTCCTGGTAAAATTTGGACTTTTGGTCACTTTATATGAGTGATCCCAGTGATTTCAAAAGAACATATACGTAAGTAAGGAGTGATTGAATGAGTACATATAACTGAGTCTTGGTTTCCACATCTATACAATAAAAATAATGCCTAACTTTTAGGGTTGTTTGGCTTAGTTAGTTTTTCTACAGTGCTTTGAAAATGCAAAGTACTGCAAAAATGCTATCTATTGTTAGTGCTTTTGAAAATTAATTCCGGGGCTGAGAATGTGCTGTTTGACTGAGCAAGGCAAGCAGGGTCTCTTGAGTCATATAGTCAAAAAAAATTTCACACTTGTCCATTGGTCACCACAGCTGTTCTGTGTATGTTAGTACTCATTCTGTCTCAAGGTTTCTTTTATTAAGCGTTACACAAACATGAGACTGTGTGGGTTCAGATGTGATCAAAATGATGTGTTAAACTATGACACATCAAGCATGAGTCATTTGTAGACCTATACATATCTAGCAGATAACCAAAAGGCTCAACAGTGATTATTTTAATAACCATTTTAAGGACTGTATTATTTAAACAGTATTTTGTTGCTTGCTTTATTGTTTTTGCCCAAATTAATGTTTTATCCAATATGTAAATTTGGGCAAAAACTTGGCTCAGTTAAGGTGCAGATCAAAACACTCCTGAGTTGGTTGAAAAGCATTTCCTGAGAGATTGATGGCTTTTGGCTTTTGAGGCAGTTGAAGTTAGTTTCCCAAAGCAATTAGCTACCAGTACCTTACTCTGTCATAGAGTACTTCTATGGCAGATTTGGAAAGGGAGGAGTGGATAAAGGTTCCGGCTTTTTTGTTTCATTTATTTCCTTCATTAATCCATCATGAATGACCGAGACACTTATTTTTTCCATCCTTTTTCAAATCAGAAAAGCCTGGTAAGTCATTTTGTCCAAGTCTCATCAAATGTTTTCATCATGTGGAGCATATTTTTATAGGATGTCTCATGGACTGACTCCTCTGCTATTCTATCCACAATTGCTTGGACAATTACCCCTCACATACATGATTATGGAGCATCCCACTGGTACCCTTATGAGGATGGAAGATTCTGTTCTTCATGTCTGCCCAGCCTGTTTGTTTGGGCTTGGTACTGGGTAAAAGATACAGCCCTATGTTTGCAGTAGAGCTGCGGGTCCCTGCACTGACATTTTGAATTTGAGAGTAGCTTCATTATAGAGCCTAACAGATGAACAACAGTGGCCTCAAGAATAAAGAGGTGATTGCTAGTAAAAACAGAGCATCTGGTGAATAGCTTGCTGTAGCTCTGCTAGCCTTTATTCCTATTGTTGTTAGAACCTGCTCACTTCCTGTATACTCAGTATGATGTGCTCTCGTGTGTCGCACTCTAAATCTAGATGAAAGAGGGTACCTAAGTATCATTTCTTCATAGCCATTACATCCTTCTCGAGAAGACTGACAAGTCTCTTCATAGATCTGTTCTTGATAAGGCAGTTTTTAATGTTGGGTCTTGTGTCTTGGTAATTAGGCTCTTGATTTTGGTGGGCGTTTTTCTCTGGTGTGTCTTTTCACTCTGATGCTATAAATAAGTGCTTGTAATCATATTAACAACTGTAGAGAAATAAAATTCTCTTCTGGCAAATTCAAAACACATTGGTGTGTGCTAAGCAGTAAGACAGTAGACCCAAAGGTATGCTGTCTGCATGCCACAATAACATACAGCTGTGTCAAGAGTCACAGATTTCATTTTGCTGTAATAAAACTAGCTTACATTACTTTGTGTGAGATAAGAAAGATGGATTGTGATATTTTATTACACTGTCAATCAACTGGTAACCTAACTATCCTTTGTGCACTTGGCAATAAATGTCTATGATGGTGGTGGGGGAAAACGCAAAACAAAACAGAAAACCACACAGTTTTAGAAAGCATTTATCATCAAATGTATAAAGCTTGGTGACACCTTCAAATAGAATAGAAAACACACACCAAATCAGTTATATTGTGAAATATCAAAAGCAGGTAGATTTCATGAATATATATAACATACTGGGCATGGAACAATTTTTATAAAAATAGAGATGAAAAAGTGAAAATTGAATAAAATTTCTTCAGTACCAAGAAGTTTTTACTATAGAAACACAATAATTTGTTTCAGCTACACACAGTTGCAGATATTGACTATCCTGCTAATGGAAGACGTTATAGGTAAAGGCCGAGCTGCCAAAGAATACAGTTAAATTGCAGGAACTGACAAAAAAGCCTGTATTTTAAATTATCTAACTTTTTTTTTCTCCTGGAAAACTCCTTTGAGATGTGTTGTTTTGTTTACAAATGATTCTGGGGGCGGGGGGAGGGTGGCACATGGCAAACATAGGCAATTACTTTACATGTTCATTTCAATCATAATCCATTCAGAATGATAAATGAAATCAAATGCAATTTGTACAATCTAAAACATTGCAGCTAGAGCTTTTTAAAAATTACAGCTGTAATCTGATTTGACATAATATCCCTTACAGAAATACTCAATGTTTTATGTTTTTTATAGTCATAGATTCCATTGCCAGAAGGAACCATTGTAGTCCTCTAGACTGACTTCCTTTGTAACACAGGCCACAGAACTTCCTCCCCCAAAATTCCAAAAGTATATTTTAAAAAAAAATCTAATCTGGATTTAAAAATGGTCAATGATGGAGATTCCACCATGATTCTTGGTAAATTGTTCAAATGGTTAATTACCCTCGCTGTCAAAAATGTATCCCTTCACTCCAGTCTGAATTTGTTTAGCTTCAACTTCCAGCCATGTTATACTTTTCTCTACTGGATTGAAGGTGCCATTATTAAATATTTGTTCCCAGAAACTTATAAATTGTAATCATGTCACCCTTTAATCTTCTCTTTGTTAAACTAAATAGATTGAGCTCCTTGACTCTGTCATTATAATGCAAGTTTTCTAATTCTTTAATCATTCAGGTGGCTCCTCTTTGAACCCTTTCAAACTTATCACATCCTACCTGAATTCTGAGGGGTAGCCATGTTAGTCTGGAATAGCAGAAGTGACAGAGTCCTGTGGCACCTTAAAGACTAACTAAAGTTTTAGAGCATAAGCTTTCGTCCGACGAAAGGTATTGGATGCATCCGACGAAGTGGGTATTAGCCCATGAAAGCTTATGCTCTAAAACTTTAGTTAGTCTTTAAGGTGCCACAGGACTCTTTGTCACTACCTGAATTCTGGGCATCAGAACTGGAAACAATATTCCAGCAGCAGTTGCACCAGTGGCAAATACAGAGGTAAAATAACTTCTCTTTGCCTCCTTTAGATTTCTCTGTTTATGTGTCTGTTTATATTTAGCTGAATTAAAGCACATATTGTTTGTTTGCTTGCACCCAATTTACCAAGCAGTCCAGATAGCTCTTTATCAGTGACCTGTCCCCTTCATTATTTACCACTCCCCCAATTTGTGTCATCTGCAAAATTTATCAGGGAATTTGTTTTATTCCACGTCACTGATAAAAATGTTAAACAGCACAAGGCCAAGAACTGATCCCTAGAGGACCCTCTTGGAAGCACACTGGCTTGATGACACTTCTCCATTTAGAATTACATTATATGAAATAAAAACTGACTAACTGATAGGTCTAAAAATGTGTGTTACTTGTATGTCATTCCAGTTTTTAATCAAAATGTTGTGCAGCATCACACCAAATATTTAACAGAAGTTGAAGTATATTACATCAACACTATTCTCTTTAGCTCCCAAACTTGAAATCTCATCCAATTAATTTGACAGAATCTATTTTCCATAAACACAAGTTGATTTGCATTACATTAGCCTTCTTTAATTTATTTATTGAATCCTGTGTCAGTTGTTCAATTATCTTGCCTGGGATCAGTGTCAGGCTGATAGGCCTATAATTACCCAGGTCACCCTTTAAAAAAATTGGTGCAACTTTAGCTTCCCCGCTGCTGTAAGGCTGATTGCAAATCATCATTAACAGTCCAGTGAGCTCTGCCCCCAGCTCTTTTAAAACTCTTGGATGCAACTTATTTAGACCTGCTAAGTTAAAAATGTGTGACTTTCATAACTTCTATTTAACATTCTCCACAGACTAGTGGAAAGAGCATTATCATCACAATATGATAAGATATCATCCCCCCTAAAAAGAGAAATATTTATTGAACACTTCTGACTTATTATTGATAATTCTACCATAACTGCCTTCATTTCCCCTCTAAACCAGGTTGGGTTTTTAACCAATCTTCTTCCTCACCTTCTTCCTCAATTGTAGCTTTTTGGGCATCTAGTAAGGTTTTCTTAAACGATTCCCAATTGTCACTCACGTTTTTCTGATTACATTTTTCCTCACAGCTGATTTGGCTCATAATTGTTATCAGCTTTGTGAAATTGTTCCTATTTAAGCATCAAATACATATATTACTGGTCCAAATGTGTTCTGCTTGCACATAAGTGTGATCAAGTCGTGATCACTTTTACCTAAGCTACGCTTAATTTTTTGTTCATTGGTCAGTTCCTCTTTATCTTTTACGACAAAGTCTGATAAAGAATTCCCCCAGGCTGGCTGCAATACTTTTTGAGTTAGGAAACTGTCATCTGTAATGTTCAGAAATTCCAAGGATGTTTTATACTGACAGCATGCATGTCAGAAATTGTGAATGGGGATGGTTTGGCCTACTGGTTGGAGCCAGACTTCAGAGCCAGAATTAGGAATCCAGATCTAGGGCTGCAACAAGGTTGGAGTAACAGCCAGGTTGGAGCAGGGCTAGAAACGGCCAGAGCAAGAGGAAGACTGGAACAGGCTGAGGCCTGTGAAGTCTGTTACCACTATCAGTCAGGGGAAAGTTCCAAGCCATGAAGTGGCATTGAGCAGACTAAACTGCTGTTTCTTCTGTGAAGTTTATATAGCTGCCTTGAGTCACCAGATTGGCTTCTGGTTTGTGGGTTAGCTGAAGCCTAGCATAGGAATGACTCATCAGCTGTACTTCAGGGATGACTCATCACCTTATAATGAAACCCCCAGAATATGTCACTGAAACTGAAGTCCCCCATGATATCTGTTTCTTTTCTACATATTATAGATATTATAGAGCATTATAGGCCGTTTCTGGACATTATAGAGCATTATAGGCCGTTTCTGTGCTCTGGTATTGTTCAGTGGTTTGTAGCAGTTACCAACTAGTACCTTATCTTGTGCTTTATCTGTTCAGAACATTGATCCATAAGCATTCAAGATCATTTCCTTCTGAGTTATCAGTGACTCTGAAATAGGGTGACCAGATGTCCCAATTTTATAGGGACAGTCCCGATTTTTGGGTCTTTTTCTTATATAGGCTCCTGTTACCCCTTACCCCTGTCCCAATTTTTCACATGTGGTTCTGGTCACCCTACTCTGAAACAGGTAATGCCATTTTTGACAGAGGGCTACTTCCCCTCCCTTTTGCTCACTCAGTCCTTCCTGAATAGGTTTTAACCATTGATTTTAACCAATTCTACATCCCCCCAGGTTTCAGTAATGCCAACTAGATTAAATTTATGCTCATAAATGAGCAATTTGAATTCCTCTTGTTTGTCACCTAGGCTCCTACCATTGGTGTATAGGCACTTCAGGAATTTTTTCTTTCAATTTCCATTGATTCCTTGATTAATTTTGTTCTCAACGTCTCGGTTTTGTTCTGACTGCTTATATCTTCCCTCTTTTTACCCTTCCCTTGTGCTTTTAGTTTAACCCTTTACTGACTACTCTAGCCAGACTGTACCCAATGAGATTGGTTCCCATCAACCAAGGTGGAGGCCATCCAACCTATACAGCCCCCTCTCCCGATAGAAGATAAACCAATGCTTCACAAAACCAAAACCCTACGCTCCTTACTTGCATTTGATTACATAGCTAGCAATTCAATTCCAGAATCTTCTGACTTCTGTCTTCCTTCACTCAGAGAAGTTTGTTTGGACATTCTTCTTCAGCATGCTTCTGAGTCCCCAGAAATCTACTATTTGTGAGATATCCCACAATACAGTGTCACTAATGCCAATATGAACTATGGATTTTTTCCTGTCAACTTCAGAATCTTATCCAATCTGAGTGATGTCTTGTCTTGGTATCTGCCTGTCTCTTGTAGAATGTTCTTTTACTTCTTCTGAGTATTGAATCTCCAACAAGGGTTGTCTGTCTTCCTTGGACAGCTGGCGAACTCTTTTCAGGAAAGATTGCTTTTTCGTAAAGGTTGGGCTGAGCTGCCATCCACTCTTGTGTCCTGTACATCTCTCCATTCCCTTGGACCTGCTGGATCTTGAGGGGTATCTTCCAAATTTTCCATGTTGAGGACCTGATATTGATTTGAAACTTGTAGCTGTCTTCTCCTCTCTGATGAATCTGCCTCCAGCCACGTAGAAGGCTGATGTGACCTCCTGTTTCTGATGGTTATGAACCACCAGGCCTTCTCCCTGAGTTCTGTCTCTGATTCCTTGATGGCCAACTTTATTCTACCTAGAACCTGTGGTACTGCTGTTTTGTGAACTTGGCTATCTAGAAATTCCTCAGCTTCTCTGATTATCAGTAGTGTCTCAACTTACCCCACTAGTTCAAGAATCTTTTCCCCAAGAACAGTCACCAACTCGCACTCTATGCACAGGAAATCCTTTCTGTCTTCAGAAAGAAAAGAGAATATAGTACATCTGTTGCAGGTCACCACCACAGTACCATCTGTGGCCATCTTGAAAATACACACAGTACTGAACCTTTCATAGTCTTCAGTTAGGACTCAACCAACTGAAATGGCTTCCCTGTTAATATCACTGATGTGAACTAAAATGATACTGAGTAGTAATTCCACTATATAAACATTGTGAGATGAGCTGCAT
This sequence comes from Dermatemys mawii, assembly GCA_007922305.1. Taxonomy (NCBI): domain Eukaryota; kingdom Metazoa; phylum Chordata; order Testudines; family Dermatemydidae; genus Dermatemys; species Dermatemys mawii. The sequence continues at coordinate 26,236,287 of ML677343.1, read as the reverse complement.
TTGATTCGGTATTTAGAAATCTCAAACCAACATGAGATGGCTGTACACTGTTTTTCTCTTAATACACACAGGGTGAATACCACATCTAAATCTTACATGGACTGTAACTTCTTAGCTGAATCATTTGATTTACAAAATATCACTTGTAAATGAATTCCAAAATCCAATACTGAAGCACATTTTATGGCAAGTCCAATTTCTGTTTTGTCCACAAAAGCTGATCTCTTCCACGTGGTTAATTATGATTATCTTTTTTTTTTTACTCTGTAACAATCAATATCTTGGGTTTTTTTCCCCTTGTGTTTTTGGACCTTCATTCTGCTGTGTTGTCAACTTTGGTAAAGAAAGCACGAACACCCTGGACCTGATCCAAAGCCTATACAATCAATGAAAAGACTCCCACTAACTCTAAAAGGTTTTGAATCAGGCTCTAACAATGGAATTGTACACACAGTTCATCTGCTTTCTTTGTGCTTCACAACATATAGATGTAGCTGAGATCTGACTTCCAGTTGCAACTTCCTGTTTCTCTTTTAAAGCATCCTTGTCTAACTTTTTATGTGTGATTGTATCATAATATCATTCATGTTTTTCAACAATAGGTACACTTATTCCATTTGGTAATATTGGTCACAGTATCTTGTTTGACAGCATTTATCCATTCCTTGGTCTTACTGACACTTTCTTGCGTGTCTTTCATGTTTTATAATTAATTATTTTGGGAGGGACTTGAGCTTTTCAGAAAGTTACATCGCAGTACACAGAAATACACAGAGCAGTACACAGAAATATAAAGACCAAACTAACATGAGAATTATATAAATGCATTCTGGCATAGGCAAGTGAAGGAAAACAAAACAATCGCCACTCAAGATACATAACCCATGCTTCCTGGGATTCAGTGCAATGCATTTAATTCTCCAACTGCCAGGCAACATGATCACATTTTCTTTTTCCAATTAGAGCAAAGAAAATTGGTAACACAAAATGTCCTCGGTCATTTACTAGTAATTAGCAATGGGGAATAAGCAGGGGTTTCAACGTTGCAGTGAAGTATGTTAACTACATTTAAAAATGGAATAAAAGGTAAATTGAGTGTTGTAATATCCTGATGAAGGAAATTGACCTAGTTCAATCTGAAGCTTTTTTGTTCTAGCCAAAAGGATAAACAGTTTTAAATAATAATATTAGAACCTTCCTTTAAGGGGAATTACAAAAAGAGTATAGGATTTAAGAGATCTGGTAAGAGACATTAGTCACCAAGGGCAGGTAATGTCCAATAGTGTAGTGTTTTTTTTGTTTTGTTTTGTTTTTTAAAATGGGTAAACAAACTTAAAACTAAACTCCATATTCCTAAAATGAGAAGTGAGTAAACTTCATTTACCTGCATTTCCCTTCAACTACATTAATGCCTGTGATCTGACTGGAGACATGTGTCCCTATGGGTATATCTGCACTTCAATTAAACACCAAAGGCTGACTTGAGTCAACTGACGTAGGTTTGTTGGGTTCAGGCTGAGGTACTGTAAAATTGCTTTGAAGATGTTTGGGCTCAGGCTGGAACCTGAGCTCTGGGACCCCAGATGTCTGAAGATACTTAGGTTCCTTCAGAGGTGTACTATACCATGTTTTCCCTTGTTTCTTCTGTATTTCAAAATCAGTAATTCTCACCAGTTTGTTTGCCTATATGCTGTACCTAATTAGATTACCTGGAGTTGGGCACTACATATGGTAGTAACCAATATTGTAATGATGCACAGATTTGTATCAGTATTTTTAGATGCAATAAGAGTTGAATTTCAGGATGATACCTTTTGGCCTTTTAAGAAAATCTCTGTGTTTTGCATACACTGACCTGCCATATTCCTGTTATCAGTGTCACAGTGGAAAATCCCAGAAAAAGGCCATTTGGCTGAACCTTATTTATTATTATTGTTATTTGTACTATATTACTATCTAGATGCCTCAACTGAAGTAAGGGTCCCATTGTACTAGGCACTATATAGGCGCATAGTAAGAGATAGTCCCTACCCAAAAAGTTCACAATCTAAATAGACAAAGGGTGGGAGAAAGGGAGTAGTAGTATCCCTGTTTTACAGATCGGAACTGAATAGGAAGATAAGGGTCACACAGGAAGTCTGTGGCAGGGCTTAGATATGAGCTGACACTGCCAAAGTCCTGGTCTGCTGCTTTAGCTGCAGGGGAAGAGTGAAGTGAAAATTCGTATTAAGTTTCTTTGTAATAGTGGTTACAGGTAACAGTTCTGCTAGCTGTGAGTGGAGAAGAATGAAGATAAGCAAACAAGCAGGTGCTGCTTGAGTTCTCTACATATTCAAATCCCTACAACATTGGGGCTTAATTCGATAGGCATTTCTCAGCCAGAGCAGCTACAGAACTGGGCCTTTGGTGTGTGTATATAGTGTTCGGATAGCAAATATTGAAAGTAAACTCATTTTCTTCATATTTTTATTAATATTTTTATCAATTTCATTTTTTTTTTACCATCTGGGACACTATTTCCTCTCCATTTGTGCCCTGGCACAATGAGATAGAAACTGGCAGCTCTGTCTAGAGAGATGATTTCAGCTTTGTATTAATGTTTTCATTCAGTGTTTACAATGTATGTGGTCCAAATTCTGAGAGGTGCTGAGCACTCATGCTGCCCTTTGAAGATGCACTCAGAACCTGCAACTCTGATTATCTTGGGATGGGATTGCCTAGCTAACATGTCTATGCTTATCCTTAGAGGTGTGGATTGAGACTCATTAAAACTACAGTACTTTCTATTCATGTGGCTTTGGAGGTGGGTAATTCATGAGGATTTTATCTTTCTTCCATGCCTCTTAAGGGCTCAGATGAAACATCACTCAGGCGAGCTTGGAGTTTGAAAGGTGTGTGTGTAACCAGACTCTCTAGATACAAGAATTAGTTGCTGGAAGAACAGATTACTCCCATCTCTATATTTGGTTATGGCTAGCAAGGCACATAAGCCTTGTGCCTTGCTAGCCATATTTTTTGTAGTAGGGGTCTGTGTGGATTCACATTTCAAACAATTTTTATCTCATGCTTTTCTCTCTGTTTCCAGAACTTTGCCAGTCAGGTCTGCAAGATGACGTGAATTGAATGAGTGGAGAATGTTAATTTGGAAACAGTCTCTAGTGGGCTCTTTGAAACAATTCTGACCTGAGAGCAGGTTGAATCGAGGGAAAGGTAATTGTTTGAATACCTGCTGTAGTACAAAGGGGGCTGAGAGATTGTTAGCTCTTTGGGTTAGGGACCATCTTTTTGTTCTGTGTTTGTACAGAATCTAGCACAATGGGGTTTCATGTTAGGTGCTTCTTGGTAGGGTGACCAGATAGCAACCGTGAGAAACGGGGCAGAGGTGGAGGGGTAATAGGCACCTGTATAAGAAAATGTCACAAAAACGGGACCGTCTCTATAAAAAACAGGATATCTGGTCACCCTACTCCTAGGTACTAGCACAATCTAGATAATACATGACAATGATAATTTTCCTCCCTATACCATGTTCACAGGGGAAAGGCATGGGCCAGTTTGGCCACAGAGGTAGCCGAATGACCTGATGGGTGATAGGTCATTTTGCAGTTCACCATGTGGTCCAGGTATTCTGTGGAGTCCTTCCTGGAATCTTGTAGAATGAAATCTTTTGAGAACCAAGCAATGGGGGATTGGGGTGCTGGGAGATGTCTCTGTGAGAAAACATAAGAACCTCTGGGCCTAGAAGTGGGGACTGTAGGATCTGAGGCAGGTGCTGGTTCATCATCTCCATGCGGGGCCCTTGAATGGTTGCTAGTGATACGTAGTGGGAGGCTAAGCCCAGCAGCAAGTCCTTACCTAAGAGCATGAGCAACAGCCCTCTGCTTCCCTGATTGGCTTGCACTCCCCGTATAAACCAGCAAGCCATTTCTGCTCGTCATTTGAGCAATGCAGACCTCCAGTGTGCTTCTGACCCTGCTCTCTGTTCCTCACTGTGATTCAGCTGAGTCCCTGGCTCTTGGCCTTGCTCCAGCTCTTCATCCTGATCTTGGCTTACTGTCTTTGGCTTATTGCTGACCCCAATGAAAGATCCTGGCCTGGCCTAGCTCAGCCTGACCCCAAATCTTGCTTCAGGCTCTTAATTTCCTAACACACTCCGACTCTGCGGGTTTGACCTGGCCTGGCCCTAGACTGATCATTGACTTTTCAGTCTCGATACTGAGCAGCTCACCCCATGCCCCCAGGCCTCCCATGACCTGGCTGTGACAGAAAATCTCTTTCTCCTCTTTAGTAATCTGGGAAAGTCTCAAAACGCTCCAGATATTTTTTAAACAATTTACATTGTTTGAAACTAGTTGTTAAAAAAACAGGAAAATTATTTTGATGAACATTTTCCAAACCAGTTTCAGCTGAAACTGCTTTTTACTGGTCCTATTCCAGGCCTTGTTTGTCATTGGGATAGTCCTCCTTACCTCAGTACAGTCTACGGTGCTTCACTCAACTCAGGATGATTGAGCTGGCAGAAATTAAATGAACTTGAAGACTTTTGTTTTCTTTTTTTTAAAAAAACTGAATGAATTGCATGACCTGGTTCAACACGGACTTTAAAATATCTTCACTGAATGCTGTTAATGGGCTATACTGAGGTCTCATTTAAACTTTGTAAATGGTGAATAAAAGATGGAACAGCACATGATTAAATGTTAATGAGCAAAAATCATACTACCCCCAGACAGAGCACACAGCCCATGTTAGCAGTTAGAGTTATACTCATCTAAAACAGATGCCTTTTTCATCTTTGTCTCAGTTACACTTCTCCAGGGATATAAAACAGCATTTAAGAATCCTCCCCAGGGTACATTCGTGAAGCAGATAAGACAATTTCTTCAGCTAGATTGCAACTGTAACTCTCTTCAATTGTAATTGCGTGCTGGAGAGGTGCCTTGCTCGCCACAGCAACACTGTTCTTCACATTATTTTCTTTTAAAGGAAAAAGAAATATAAACTTGGTGTCTGTATGTTGTTTTTGAGGTGTCACTCTGTGAACTCAACATGAGAAGGCCATCTTGATGACACATAATGCCAAAATAAAGAAAAGATATGGTTTCCTTATTTGGCAGTCTATTTAGAGTTACATATATATGTTACGTCAAGTTGTTTTACACTTGGACGTCTGTAATGCAGTCATGTCTTCTCCACCAGGCAGTCTATTCTAGATGAGTGTCTATAATCAAACAGTGATCTCTTTGGTTAGCAGCTTGTTTTCCTCAACTGCTCCTTTATTTCTGTATAGTTTTTGTTTATGGCAGAGAATGAAATATTCTTTATTCAACCATTGCAGCATCTGGCAGGGGTACGGAAGGAGGCGCTGTGCCAAAGCATAACCCTATATACAAACTGCAAAAACATTTTTTTATCTCGAGAAAACTTGTGAGATGACAAACATCTTACAAATAGTTTAATAAGGCTACAGCTGGATTAATGACAAATTGAACCACATAAATCAAAATGTCTAATTTAACCGCCTAACGGTTGACATTGTGCATTGTGTTCTCGTCTGCATTGTTACTAGTTGACATAACACATGTGTAAAGTCTTGCACTGTTCCTGGGACTGGGTACAGCATAGTAAAAGTGTTTGCAAGTATTATGTGTCCTTGCCTAGAGTAAGTGACAAGACTGAGGGGCATATCAGACTGAATGCATTTACTTTTAGCAGATCTTAGAAGCTAAACAGTCACAAGACTAGTTAGTACTTGGATGGGGGACCACTGTGTTCTGGTTTAACAAATATCTAGTTCAACCTCAAGTTTTTAGGTTAGATACAAGAATCCCTGGGTGAATTTGTGTGCGCTGCAAAACTACACAACTCACCCTTCTGGCCTCAAACACCAATGAGTCTGTAATATTTTCAGAAAAAGAAGCCAAACGTTAGACTCCTAAATAAGTAGTGTGATTTGCGAAAGTGGTGAGCACTCAGCAGCACTCTTGAAGTCAAGTACTCAGCATTTTTGAAAATCATGGCATTTACTGAGCAACCTAAATATGGACTTAAGATCCTATATCTTGTCTCTATTAAGTATTGTTTTATATTAATTCTAGGAACCTTTGAGGTTAAATAATTTGCTGCATTGACCTAAAAGCTGATTGCTCCAATAAAATTGCTTAGTCTGAGTTTGGTTGAATCCAGTGGCCCAGTACTGGAGTCAGAGACAATGGGTTAATTCATCTTCACACACTGCATATCTCTTTCTCTTAAAGCACAGTTGAACCAGCCTTGAGATCATTAATCTGCAAATATATTTTCTATTAAAAATGATACCACATACATTTAGAATTTATAAATATAATCCAGCTCTTTTACTTTATCTTTAATATCAAATTAACATGAAGAATATTTTGAGAAGTACAGTAATACCAAATCCTAGCCACTTTTCAGGGAGGCAAAATCATGGGGTTTTTTGTACATAGAAGTTGTGGCAATATTTTCTGTTTAAAAACAGGAAACTATCAATCAAATTTGGAGTTGTAATTGTTGATGAAGTTTCTCCTTATAAGAAACAAAGCGAACATGGGTTTAAACTGCTTAATGACTCTTGTACTTCCAGAACAATAGTCTTTTTACACATGACAGATAGGTGCTGCTTCAGCTGTCTGACTGCAAAGGAGGGCTTGTATTAAATAGTCAAGATTGACAAGACAGGTAATTGAATGTTAGGATAGATTCTAGAAGAAGGTACATGAATTTAAATATACAGCTTCCCTTCTGAAAGTCTAGGCAGTTAAGAGTGGTACATAATGCTGCTTCATTTGTGAACTGTCAGGTTATTTATTTCATTCACAGTTTATCACTATTGGTTCTTTGCTTGATTAGAAGTACCTTAGGGAGAGTCTGTCACCATGCCACCTTGAGTAGTGATCCTATTCAGCTTCACAGTTAACCAGCAGTGAGTTGGGTCATTTGTTGCATTGAAGAAAAGCAAAATGGCACCTTAGGGGCTGTAGAAAGTGTGCTGAAGATTCAGCAGAAGAAAATTGTGTCATGGGCACCTGTGCTTCTGGAAGTATCTTAGATGTGACATAAAATTGAGATCCTGGTCATTAGAGATGCCATTGTAATAATTGCAAGGGTAATTCAAATTCCAAAGTGGGTAATTCTGAATCTGAATCTTTCCCATGCCATCAAAGTTTGCATGGGGCACAAACAAGACCCCATCATCCTTGTCAATCCTGGGCCAATCTTTGCATTTTCTCTCTGGTAAGTCCAAGAAGTTGTCCCTCTCTGAATACTGCTTAACAGAGGGACTCTTTTGGTTGGCCCTTTTTGCATGTTCCTGCAGCTACCCAATCACACACTTGCCATGGCTTCATTCTCAGCCCATGTCACAGATGACTTTGGAGAGAAAAGATTGTTGAAGTTTCTGATGAATCTTACACTGAATTAATTTATAACAAATGCTAATACCTAATGTTTTTCTGAAGCATTTGCTTTCTAAGGCATTTAGACATCTGTACCTCTGGTGGACTTCCAGCTTTCTTATCTAGATGTTGAGGTGGAAATAACTTTGAGTTGAATATTCATATTTTGGTCTTCAAGTTGTAGATTTTAGATGTCCAAATTTTGTTTAAGTTTTTGAATGCAGCTGTTGCTTTGCCATTTCATGATATTATTTCCTTCGGGATATGTCCATTGATCTGCACATTACTGCCAAGCATGTGAATTGATTCACTCCTTTGCCTTCTAACAATGCTTGAATTGGGAGTTGCTGGGATTCTCATTAGATTTGTTTTTTTAATAACTGATTAATAATCTCATCTCTTTTGCAAGGCTGGACAGTCTTTCAGTCTTCACTTGCATATTGGCTGAATTGCCACTTACAGCTATGTCATCAGCAAAAACTAAGTCGTCCAGTGTACTGTTACTAAGCTATGCAGTGCCTGTGTTGTATCCATTTACACTTCCTCATAATGAAGTCAATGGCAATGCTAAACATCAGAGGTGAGAGAATGCAATGTAGACATTGTCTTTATTGAACTATTCACTCAAGTCTGAGTTTATATTAACGGTGCAAGCTCCACCTTTGCTATAAAGCCTTGATAATTATTTTAATTGACTAACCATAACACTTGAAGTTCAAGACTGAATGCAACAAAGGCTTTCAAATGGTTTCTTAAAAATCTATGACATTTATGATGAGTGGTTTTTGCCTTTCAATGCTCTCTTTGATGATTATTCTTAGGGGAAAATCTGGTCTATATACAGTCTTCAGGGATGAAATCCAGCATGCTGTTCCCTTTGCCTCAATCACTTCTTTTTTTCTACTTAAGATGATACTATGATTTCATTTTTTATCATCTTTCATTTTTGTTTTTTGATGTGAAATGTTATATCTAATTCTGAGTGTTTAATTCCTTTGTCAAAGTCAATAGTTTCTTCTGTTGTTGGTCTGTGTAGCATCTCTTGAAAATTCTCTGACTATTGCTCTTTGCTTTTTCTGTTAAGGTCTTTCCTTTGTTTATCCTTAACAGGTGTAAGCTCAGCAGTAGCAGTTGGAACTTTGTTGGTAAAGTGTGTCACTGTTACCTCTCGCAGCAGCTGCTTCAGCTTCTTTGGCAGTGTTATCCATAGACTTCCTCTTGTCTTTTCTTGTGCTGCTTTTTTCTAATTTGTCCTTTTATTTATACAGACTTTTTGCTGCTTCTCTTTTTAGAGGTGTTTGAGGCATTGATGCTTGCTTTGGATTTTTTTTTCTTTAACATAGTTCCATATATTTTTAGTTATCCATGCTATAGGTTTACTTTATCTGGAAACCAGCTGCAGTTGTTGTGATGTAAGATATTGCCACAGAGAAAGGACCATGACATCAATACTGGTAGTTGCGGTATGGGTATGCAAAGATAAAACTATAAAACCATGTAAAATAAATTATTTTCCATAAAAGGATATGCCCTACATTTTCAAAGAAATGCCTGGGTTTAGCTAATGAATCACTATTATTCTCAGTGAGTTAATTCAAACTGAATGGCTAAATTCTATGCAGCAGCTCATTGAAAACAGGAAATTTTTATGTCCGTATGAATTGACAGTGGAGGCGAAACATTTGCTACCTCTTCATACCATCCGTCAGTGGAAAAATTACTCATCTTCAACTAGTTAACACTCCCACTCTTTCCCCAGCAATAAATGAGAGAGTCTGGAATGGGTTTTCATTATCTAGCTAACACATCGGAAAAATGAAGGGCAAGAAGAAGAAAGATGAGAAACTAGCTCCTCTCATGAAACATGCAGTTTCATTTCCAGTGTGGCTCTTCAGATTCACATTCTCAGACATGCTTACCCAGTAATTTTCAATGCAAAGTCCTTAAGGGGATTTCCTACATGAGTGTTGTATACATTAAGTGGAGTTAGCCCTTCTCTCCAACTTCTGTTTCTTGAGGGTGTTTTTGACGGCATGCTTCTCATACATGTTCAGAGGGTAGACAGACAAATGTGTACCTTTGGTGAACTTTGTCCCAGAGTGACATTAACCCCACTGCAAAATGCCAACACCACACCTTATGTAGCACTTAAGTCCTAATTAGTTCCTTAACATGGTTCTTCTGTAGTGCATAAGGATGTGTGCAGGTTCTCTGCACTGGGGTAAATTTAACTCCTTGTCTACAAGTTAGAAAAGCACTTGTATCCTCCTAAGTATAACTGCACCATTCCCAATACAATTGCAAGCCATATTTAAGTAACAGTTATCAACTACAATATCTGCTCTTAGGCTTTATGGTTCATGATGTTCTTCCATCATCTTATCTTTTCTCATTATTTATGCCTTGAATTGAATCTTTGACTTGTCATCTTCCCAAAAAAGATACTGAGTTCTTTGTCTTTAGCAATTTAAGCTTATGCAGCTGTGGCTGTGTATAGGATCATAGATGGTTTTGTAACAGGTGTGTTCTTAATGACATTTGTGAAATGTTCAGGGATGGAATGAGTTTGCACTGTTGTGTTACAACAAAGTATCTTAAGAGATGCCTCTTTTAACAATACAAAATCTATATTAACAGACTGTTATCCACAAAGGGCCTACCCTTGCAGCCCCAGCAAATGCACAAATTGTTCAAAATGCTTTTTTTGATGTACAGAGGAATCCAGAAAGAAGAGATGATTTTCAGTGAGTCTCTTCAGCCCTATGTGTACCATGAGGTCACCCTCTCTCAGTTGGAGCATGTGGGAAGTGAGTGGCAGAGCTGTTAGTCAATGAGCTAGGCAGATCTACTGGGCTACAATCCCATATGCGGACCTCTGAGACCTTTCATAGTTTGTAGATTTACACATTGGAACTGCTGTAAACCCATGTGAATATTACTATTTCCTTTGTTGTCCTTCCTTCCTTCCTATTTTTTGTTACACTTGCTCATTATATTCTTGTCTCAGATTAGACTGAAAAGTCTTTGGGGCTGGGATCACATCATCCTATATGTTTGCATCTAGTACAATGTGGTCTCAATCTGGATTGGGGCATTTGATAATGGAATACAAATAAGTAATAATACTAGTTTCATTGACATAAGACTCAGGCTCTTGCATTTGCCATTCTCTGATCCTCAGTTCAAACTATTTTTTAAATTACATTAACTCATTTGTGAAAAGTATAGTGTTGGGAACATTTTATTGAATAATAGGGCAAAACAGAAGAGTAGTTTTATTTAAAATGTATATGACTGGAAAGATTGGAACTGCATCCAACTACTGAGTTTAGCTTCTTCCTTTGGAAGAAGATCAGCAATAATGAGGCTCCAGAGTAAAATATTATGATTTAACTGTCTATTGTATGATTCTGGAAGGTTTGACAAATGACAATAACTCCTCAACATTGACTGATGGTTTATTATTTCTTGTAATCCTCTGAGGTATGAAATCTTTTTTCAAAGTGATGAGTGATAACCAAATGAGAAGAACTAAAGACCAGTTTTATGAAGCATATGAGATAGAATTGACCCTTCCTGCTAACTTTTTTTAGCAGTAGCACAGCCTGCTATTCTACGATATGAAATGTGAGGAAAATGTTGACATTGGTAGCTCAAATATCATCAGTTGAGTATAGATACCCAGTCTCCCCATACTTTTTGCAACAGATTTGGTAGGCCTGATGTTCCTCCTTTTATTATGTTAAATAGTTTAGAAATGATACTCTTGTAAAAAAGATACCCTAATCAAACATGTAATTAATAACAACTCTTTCACATAATAACATTACTGTTCATGTTTCCTTCGGAGGTTTTCTGCATCTTATATAGATTTCAAACAACTGTTAGCTTGTAAATCAGGAATAGCATTAGGCATTTTCATTTATACAGACTTAAACTTTATACATGTCTTTAACATAGGTAAGAACAAGGTGGTACTTTAATATGCAGATGCATCCTGTTCTGTGATGTCCTTTTTTGTTTTGTATGGATCCCAGGTGAATAGAAAAGGGCAGGCTTGCACACACTGTCTACTGAGTTTAATGGTGTGCTGCTTTGTGCAATTTCCAGTGTCCCATTAATAGATTCTGGGCCAGATTTGCTGAAAAACCTCAAGAGGGATAAAGTCAAAAGGGAAAATCTGCAGAACTACTCATGGAGTTTCCATGGTATCCTTTGATTAGGAAAATAGAATGTGTCATCCTACAAAGGAAAAGAGGATTAAGACTCTACAAATGCTTGAATATCCTGAAATCCGCAATGAAATCTCATGGATATTAGTGCCTCCCAATACACTGGGGCACAGAAAAATCCTCAGAGCAAAAAATATTCAACTTTTTCCAAGTGAAGACCATTTTTACCTGCTACTGCCTAGAGCACTTCTGCTGGATGAGATTGCATGAATGCAAATAAGCACGGCAAGAAAATCTCTTCACCAGCTCCTACAAAGCTCTTTTTTCTGCAATCTCTCTGCACTGTAATAGGATGACTTCCCAGGGTTCTCTGTTCTTTATCATATATATTTCATTTGTCACTGGTAGTCTATATACTAGTTTGACTCATACAATAACTCAGTATGGATCTGATCTCTATTTCACTGATGTAACTGAGTTATGTTATTGATTTCAACATGAGCAGAGTCAGGGCTCAGGAGAGCATGCTAAGAATCCTGTGGCAACTGAGGACACAAGGAATCACTGTATCCTATTGACAGATGTAATTATTAGTACAGTAGTTTCTCTAGCAACAACATGGGTCCATTAGTCTCTATGGGTGCACTAAGTCACTACTCTGATGGTAGGAACATGAGGAGCCCTTAATTCAAACTCTATAAGGAAACCAGCCATAACACAGATGTAATTCTCACTCTCTTACAAAATTTCCACTCCCAGCCTCCAAAGTCAAGGTTTTTGCCAGCATGACAGGCACCTGAAGGCAAAATCATAGCCAAATGAATTTACAAGAGAGTAATGTAAAAAGCCCACAAAGCATACTGACCTTGTTTGCTAAGAATAGAAAAAGTCTGTCCCAAAAACAGCGAGAGCTGGAATTAAATCTGGGGGGAAAAGGGTTGGGAACAAGTTAAATATTATTTTATAAGATTAGTTGACAAACAGGGAAGCATATGGAATCATCTTCCTACACAATCAATGTTGCAGTCATAATTGATCATAAATTAAATCTCAGTGATAGTAAGTTTCTGTCATGCCGATACACCTCAGAAGATGGAAGAACCAAGTGTCAAATAGTACAATTCCAAAACAAAACAAAACTACCATGTCTCATGCCAGCGCAGATTGATCAACTCATAACCAATGACAGCAATCATGGAAGTGTTTTGAGAGCTCAGTAGCAGCAAAGCTCTTGTCTCAAGTGGTTGATCTGTGCCACAATTACTATTAAAGACAGGTTGCCCCTGGCATACTGGCTGTTAAATACATTAAAATATTACTGTTAAACCCAGATCAATTCCTGGAACCATGTAAATAGTCCATATTTATTTAATTTTGAAACAATGCTAAAGACACTTCAGTGTGCATGTCCTACAGGTCTATTTCTTGCTAAACACATATTTAAAAAATATCACCTACTAGTTTACTTAGCAATGCTAAGAAAGGCTGGAATTACTTGATGTGTGATAGTCAGACTGTTTTCATGCCAGGTAGCTTTTCAGTTCAACTGAGGCTAGAGCCTTAATCCTTGTCTCTGCTGTGGCTGCTTTCTTTGTGTTGGTGTAATGGCCACCATCATGCCTGCCATCAGGGATTGAACTAGGGGGCCTCCAGAACTAAAAGCATGAATCTCCTGCTCTCTTTACTGCTTGAGCTAAAGAGTCCAGCCCTCTGGGTAGGGCTGTAATAGTCTCGCATGTGATTTGGGTACAGAGGGGGACACATTACACATTGACCAGTGCTGGGGTCATAATGGGGCATGGGAGAATCACCCCAGCCTAGGAGGATCCTCTAGTAATGTGGTTACACTATCTCATCCTGCGTGCCAACACGTGAGACATGGCCAGTGAAAATAGGCCATGGGTGGGGGTTCACTGTGCTTCAGTGATCCTTGGATTTCAATACTGTCCCCTTGGGATTATGGCAGCCAACCAAGATAAGCAGGCCTCAGGCCCAGATTGCAGCCAAACCTGGTTCAGATGAGCTAAAGCCACCTTTGCATACCTGCCTCCTCGAGTTGTGCTGTGCACTCCTTAATTGCTGCTGCTGATTGGTAGCCACAGTGGTGTAATGAAAAATGTATTTCATTAATAAACAATGGAATATATTGCTTAAAATGGATGACATAACACTTTGCATTATAAGTCCCTGTTATTAGTTGCTTGTAACTTTGCCAAACTATTAGTGATTTGGGCTGAACATTTCCATGCTTGGTATCTGACTCTGGGTAAGTTTTCTGGGGGAAAGCTTCACCAAAAATGCTAGTCACTTCAGAGAATGAAGTGAGGGGAAAGTAGGTAGTTTTGACTATGTTAGAAATGTTCTAGCATCTCCTGGGTTTGAACCAGAAACTTTTATTGGAAGAGGGATGGTCTTGGGGATCAGGAAGATGCCTTTTACTGTCCCCCATGAAAATTCAAATATATTTGGTTAAGTTATAAGCCTCTGTAAATTGCCATTTGCACATTCTTAGAGCATGCTTGTTCGAGGCTTGCCTCAGATGGGACACAGCAGCAGCAGCCACCTCACTGACTTGTATGAAGGAGTGTCTGGCTGGCAGTCAGAAGGAGATTTATCAGTTCTAGCTCCAGTTATTCCACTTGTTTATTAATTATTCTGTATTAAGAATTCTATGTATTCAACCACAGCTGTTTAATAAGCAAGGCACCATCACCCTCAGTTAGAAGGCAGCCACATTTTTTGTAAGTGCAAATCACTCAGTTTGGACAGTGAAACTAGGCAGGTCAATTTCTTATTTACAGTCAGTCTAGCTTTCTGGTGACCAGGCACTAGCTTTCTGACACGGGGAATGTTTTAATTAAACAAAACAAAGCTCAAAAGTAATTGAAATAAAACAAAAATCCCAGAAATATCGCTATTCAAATTAAAGTTTGAAAAAATTGTCTTCCATTTATTTAAAATGCCCAGTGTTTATTTTGATCTACACTGTTAAAGTTTTAACCCAATGCCTATTGCAGTCAATGACAATCTTTCTATTGTTTTTGATAGGCATTGGACCAGCCCCTTTAAGATTAATGTTTATCACTGGTGAATTAGCATGTGGTCCCAAAGGGGACAGAGCTTCTGCAACTCCAGTTGCCTATAATAAGAGTGGTGGGTGTTCATCATGTCTTGGGAATTGTTCCTGAGAGAGAATTAGAACAGGAAACAGCAACAGTGAAAACCCTATTTTAGGAAAAACCAGTGTAAACATGAATTAACTAGTATAATACAGCTATTCATTTTTGGTGGTAATAGCAAATCTTTCAGTCAAATGAAAATGCAAAAGAAAATCAATGGCTGGAACAGCCCTTCTTCATTACTTTTGGCTGCCATGCTTAAAGAGTCTCTGAATGTACTCAGTGCATATTTTTTCTGTCTGCCAGCTACCATACCCGCTTCAGGAAGAAAATGACTTGAACCAGTACGCTCCAAAACTAGAAGAGAAATGGCAAATGGGTTACAACAACACTAAACAATCAGAGTATATTCCAGAGGCCTTGAGAATTAATACAACTAACAAGCATGATCTGAAAAATAATTAATAACTCTCTTGCATTTGATTGTCAACAACACGAAAGAGGATAAGCCCCTACTTGCTGTGGGGTATATTAATTTCTTACACATGAATGCCTATACAATTGCACATAGCTAGAAGAACTGTAGATTGACCTGCTGAAAAAATTCTCCTTCTCCTTATGAAAGTGTTCTTCACATTTAATAAGCTTTGAGCACATTAAATGTAAAGTATAATACTTTACAAGGTAATACATAATTAGAGAAAGTCAACTGAAACGTAAAACTTTCCAGTGTCAGTTTGAAACAATTGGAAGACATATAATGTGCTGTGAACGAAAGATGTGATCACTGATTAGCTGCAAGCAACTTCACTGAGTCAGATTAGCCAGCAAATTGTTCTTTCCAACAGATATTTCTATAGTTAGATACGTGGTAAAAACAAGGATAATTGTTTGTTGTTCCCATTTCAGTTCAAATGTACATGACACTGAAGTGGTAACACTCAGTTTCTCCATTTCCATGGTTGTAAAATTAGAAACACATTTGTTTGGGGGCATTTTTACTTCTCAGGTAATATTCTTGTTTGTTTACAAAAAAGAACATTGTTAGAGATGGGTCATCATGACCATTGCAATTGTGTCTGATTCACAAGCTATTGTAAAATTAATAAGTTTTTTTGGTTTTCAGCCTTCCTAAAAATTTCCAAACATTTTCTATTGAGTTTCTGTGTTCCAACTGACAATATTTTGACACCATTTTACTTGTCACAATTTTACTTACCATTTTTTTTAAAATGCTCCTTTTTGGATTATGCAAGGTTGAAAGATTTTGATTTTTTCACTTTAAAACATAATGCACACGTTTTTCCCATATAGATAAGTAACTTAGAAATGTCTGAACTTTGAAATTTGGCATAAATTCACATAAGGCCTGACGCTGAATTCACTCAGACTCCTTTTACATTGATATAATAATTTATTTTACTTAAATGGAGCTCTTGCTTTACAGTGGTGTGAGATCAAAATCACACTTATAATTTGTCTCCTACCTTAATCCTGTCTGTGTTTCACTTTAAGAGTGAGAGATTTTCATGATAATTTTGTTGAGGCATAATGTGGAACTGTTAAACATGGAGTTTCATTCTGATAAAGAAGCATCAATTTTGTGGCCACTGTAAGTGGATTATTTAGTGAGTCTGTCTCCCCTTCTCCTTTTCATTTATTCCATTGAAACTCTTACCAAATTTAATATGGGAAATCATGGCTGTCAGACCAAACTAGATACCAGATGGTCATATTATTACTCATCTACCTGTGCTGTGCTATCTTTTAATATCAAAAAGCTTCTGAAATTCATGCTGATGTATTATTCTAAATAGTTTCACATCTAAATACACATTGCATGCGTCCTCTAAATGAGAATTTCTGATAGTGCATGGAAATATCATGACAATACTATCCTGAAGCCCTTATGCCATTTTTAGGTCATGCAAGCTCTTGTGTGCACAGTCTCCTATTGCTGTGGATCAGCCCTTTTCAGAGAAGGAAGTCTGACAGGAAACAGAGGATTGTGGGTTTTTGCTGCAGCCATGAAAACTTAGAATACTTCTATGGAAACCAAAGAATACATCAGTGTTAGTCTTGATTGCTCTTTCCTCTTGATCTAATTTCCCAATTTCATAAGCTGATCTGCACTGGCTGTACCTGGAGCAGCTGTTCCAGACATGAACAGGCAAGGGAAGTTGTTGCATAGCAACCTGCACAACCTGGAGGCTCTCAAGATAGCTCCTCCCTTCTGTGTAGATTTTTCCTTAAAATTTTTCACAGCTTGGTGACAGAAGAATCAGATCCTCATATGACAAAACATAAATAAGCATTAAATTTTTAGGAGGACCCAGCAGCAAACTAGAGAATGATGGAAGAGTTTGCTTTGTACATAAACAACATTGGCTGAATCTGCATGTTGTCCACTACAGTATTATGTATGCTTCTTTTATAAAACCAAACAGCCAGTCTCTCTGCAATGGGAGTTAGGTGCCTAAAGACCTTTTAAAAATCTGGCCCTATATCCCATTTGCCTTACCCACATGAGTAGTTTCACTGACTTTTGTGAGACTCCTTGAATGAATAAGTATGATTTAATCTTAAAAAGAACACCAATAACTTATGGGGGGAGAAAACTTATTACATTAATTTGTGATGAAACAGAAAGGATTTTAGAAAAAAATATTCCAAAGACTACAGAACATACTAGAGAATGATATTATTTGTGTAGTTTTTTAAAAAATATCTGGTAGCACTTAATATAAAGGATCCATTTATAAATGGTTAATAAGTGAATAATATAAGTTATAAGCACATTAGAGACATAAGTAGTTTGTGGTGTTGGTAGCTATAAGCCATGGCTATAAGTAACTTAATAAGGTCTTTGATAGTTAGCCATTTAATAAGACTTGCATTTATCATTTTTTAACCTTTATAAACTATTTATAAATGGAACCTTAAAGTGTGACCAAAGAGCCTATAGAATTTGTAGCAGGAATATAATTTTCTGTTTAATTCCTTAGGATGTTTCCAAGCTTCCATGAAAAAAAATCTATTTTCTCTTACATTCTACAAGGATTTTTATCTACCAGATTTTGTCACAATAACACAAATACATATCTCCTCCTGCTTAAGGTCAATTATGTTAATACTTCTGTACCAAACGCTATAGTTGTTGCAAAGGCAAAACTCCCAGTAGGTTGAATGAATGCTCTTTGGATTAGGCTTGTTAAGAGCCAAATATTATTTATTAGGACAGAGCCAGGTCTGCAGGATTTGGCCCAGTGGCTGTTAGTAGAAGTACCTTTTAGCAGAAGTTAGTTTATACCATTAATACCACTGAGTATTAGAGTTTTTTTCCATTTAGAGAAGATGTATCTTCTACATAATCAAGTATAAGGATAACACCACATCTGGAATATCCTGAGTCAATTGCAATTGTACAGACTTGGTGCAAGGCAGTACATCAGTGCAACAGCACTCCCCCTCTGGCCAAGCGTGGCACAGCTCTGGGCTTACATAACCCAGCAGGACTGTCAGTCTGTGCCTGGTGCCCAGGAATCTGAAAAGCTTTTCTTTACTCCCCAGTCCACCAGGGGTTTGATAGGAAAACCAAGGCCCACCTACTCCACTGGGTTCCAGCTCAGGGCCTCAAGTTAGGTAAGAAGGATCAGGGTTCTTCACCTCTGACAGTGCCCTGAGCTTCCTTCCACCTTCCCTTGGGTCTCTACAGCTCTCCAGTCTGTCAGGCAGTTCAACCCCTCCTGGCCTGTCATCTTTGGGAAGCTCTTTACTAGCTTGCTGGCAGGAGCTCCTTTCTCCAGCCTGCCCTCTACTCCACTAACTACATCACCCCCACTGTTTTCCAGCCCTTTTATCCTCCCAACCCTTTGTGAGGCTTCCAATCACCACTGGCTGGGAGTTCCCGTATTAACCTTTTGGTTACTCGTCCAGTGTGGGGTACATATACCTCAAGACACTTGGTTATTAGTGAAATTAACTTTTAATGACTTATTATTATGCTCTTGCAGAATGCATCACCAAAAAGTGATGATCTCTCCACTTGTGTGAGAGAGAAAACTGCCATTCAAACAGTGCTTTAACTTCCTTTGTTAAAAGGACAAGCAGATGTAAGATAACACTCTGCTAGCTAATGATTAAGATTTATAAAGGCTAGCAATGTATATTCCAAAGTGGTAGGTACATTTTCTGTTAGAGGCAGATAAAGAATGACATCTGAAATAAAATAAATTGTAAGAATTGTTTCACTGAAATCAGTAGTCATAAGAACAAAATTAACATGCAGAGCATATGGCTGATTCTTGAAAGGATCTGAATGTGATGGTGTAAATAGTTCTTGCACTATACAAATAGAAGAACTTAAAACAATTGAGTAAGGAAATGTAAAATGAATCATTTGCAAAAAAGGAAGACGTTAATTATTAAGCTCAAATATTGCAATTTGCTCTATCACATGAAAACCATTTTTTAAAAAATTAAAATTCAACTAATTTAGCTTTGATATTCTCTCCTTGAGTAATAATTATGCATCATTTCTACAGAAATATTACTCTCATAATCAATCTGAAGATGAGAAACTGTATTACTAATTTTTCACTTTTTGTAATGATTCTAATAATCATTAAAGACCTTAATTATTATTCAGTTATTCAGTTTTAGAAAAGTCTGCCAGTTATGCCAAATTACATATGGATATATGGGCGTCAGTGGAAGTCTCACTACCAGGGACTTACAATAATAATAGAATATTTATTCATGCAATATGAGAATTAAAGCAACTGAAGGCCCATTGCTGTCATTGACTGAACCACTTTGTAACAATTAATAGTACTGGTAAAACATTCTTTCTAATCTCATCAATACAATTTCTATCTATGATATACTTGCCTTTCCAGTGAAGATGTTCATATGGACAATATTTATCCATCATGAGCCTTATATAATAGAGCTATTCCATGCTGTGCCTGCAAACAGAGGCACTTATTTCTTAGACCTTCAAAATCCATCCTCTAAGTCAGGGGTAGGCAACTTACCGCACGTGTGCTGAAGGCGGCACACGATCTGATTTTCAGTGATACTCACAGTGCCTGCTTCCTTACCGCCAGTCTGGGGGGATCTGCATTTTAATTTAAATTTTAAATGAAGCTTCTTAAACATTTTTAAAACCTTATTTACTTTACACACAACAATAGTTATATATTAAAGACTTGTAGAAAGAGACCTTCTAAAAACGTTAAAATGTATGACTGGCACGTGAAACCTTAAATTAGAGTGAATAAATGAAGACTTGGCACACCACTTTTGAAAGGCTGCCGACCCCTGCTCTAAGTAGTATAAGAGAATTATTTCTTGATTCACAGTTTTGCCAATTATTTTGTTTAATGCCCAAATGATCTGTGATGAGCTTCATCATACACATTAAATCAGTGGGCTTATCTCTTGAATTTCTGTGACCAGCTTCCAACCAGCACAATTCCAGAAATTCCTCTGACATTAATTTCCAGTTTCCCATTCATCAGCATATGTAACTTGGAACACCAGGAAGAAGATTTAAATGGCTATCAGCATCACTTCTGAGCACCCTTATTTTTCTTGTACTTTTCCTGTCCAGTTAAGGATGTGCTTTTTTTATTACATTATTAAGTAAACAGTTAAGGAGCTTCATTTTCTATGCTTGATACATAGTCATGTTTTACTATTTATTCATCCTATTTATAAGTTTTTTGCATTAATATTTGATGCATTTTGCACATAAATGGCAATGCTTAAAATATTTCATATCACTGCTAATATGTTCAATTTGCATATGTTTTCCCAGGCTGATGACCTAGTAGAGTTTTAAAAAAACTCATGGGATAAGAGTGACAGAATAAAGTGTGCAAAGATCCTATCTACACTTCAGGGACTATTGTGGGATAAATTCTGTTCTTCTGTTGACCTAACTCTGTCTACACTGGGGGTTAGGTCAGCATATGGCACTCAGGAGTGTGTATTTTTCACATTCTTGAGTGGTGTAACTATGCTGACCTAAATTTTAAGTGTATGTCAGGCCTTTGTCAACAAAAGTAAAATCTTAACGAAAAACAAAATATTCAAAGAGGAGGAGCCATCTTAAATATATACAGTATATTGTAATTCATGATGACCTCTACTATAAAGGGGCCAAAATTCAGCTGAAAAAACGAAGAAATTCAAAGATGAGACTGATATTTTCTGTTCTAATAGACAACTCAATATCATTGCAACCGTTTCTTAGAAACAAATTCCTCTATTGAGACAATGAGTTTTTCATTACATAAGCATCAGGGAAGTAATTGCAGTTATGTTGCATAAGACATATTAGTTGCCACACACTAGAATAAAGGGAGTACAAGTTAGTACTTTTCTACAGAGATGAATCAGGTGTGTTTCATTGATCCTGAGAACTTGCAAAGTAAGTGGAGGTGGCTTTTTGCTGGTATGCAGAACTTTGAGGGCAAAAATCGGTGAGCCTCCCTTGCCGAGGAGGCATGGCTAGCAAGATCATAATCTGCAGTTAAACATATCCAAATGCAAAATGACTGGAACTTAGCAACCAATGTAGACAGGTAGCACTCCCCTGCTTTTGGATGTAGCACTAATGTTACACTAGGTATCTGTTGTCTACCTGGAAAAGGTACACCTGCTGACATGGTGGAATCCATTTATTATACAAATTTCAGAGGTTCACTTGACACAAGACAATGATAGTGCAATCATTAGAATATTATACTGTCTACTGCTACAGAATTCTATTGGATGGATTAAACTTTACAGAGGTGATCTCTCCCTTTAAATATTGGAGGATTTTGGAATGAAGCCCCCCTCACTATTGCAATGGTTTTTAAACATTTCTGCATTGTGGTCCCTGTTTAAGGTATTGGGACTGATTCTGTTCTCTCACTGATTGTAGACTGTTGTAACCTCATTGATGTCATTGGAGATATTCTTGAATTACATCACTTTGGTGGTCTCAAAGTTGTTCCCAGAGCTTCTCCTCCCTTCCCACAACGATTCTACACTTTCCTTCTGGCAATTCTAGTTTTAAAGAGAAATATTAGGACAGCAAGGTGTGTGATTGGAGTAGGGATATTAATTTTTTACAATTTATAATACATGAAGAAAGTGCCTATATGCTACTCTGTGGGTCCTTGATAATGTTTAAGCAACTAAATCCAAACCAGCAGCTGCCCCTAGAAAATCTCCAGGACAATACTCCCAACACAAGGTGTGAACAGTACGCAGGACTTTCATCACCAAGCCACCATCCCATCATGTAAATGGTCATCCTTTCCCCCTTAAGGCCCAGTCAGCTAAGTTAGCCAGGCAAAAAAGATAGCATACTTCATAGGGCAAAAATTCCAAATGGGTGTGTAGCAAAGACAGGAGCTTATTCTACAGATGAGAGCCCTGTATAATGAATGTTCTCCTGCCAAATCCCAGGTTATGAAGTGAGCTCCAACTCAGGTGCTTCATTGGTCGCAGATGTGAAAGTATTGCACAAGGAGACTGGTAGTCTTCCATGTACTCAGGTCCTAAGCCATTTAGAGGTTTACTAGTCAAAATCTATAAACTCCACCTGGGAACAGAAAGCCAGCCATGAGCAGCTCCCAGAGCACTGATGCCATGTGCTCACAGAAGATGCACCACTGGCTGGCTTTAAGGTGTAGCCTTAAGCCTCTAATTAAAGAACAAATAAAATATGAAATTGTTTTTCAAGAAAGAAAATGCAAAATAACAATAAGTGTGAATGTAATATTAGTGCTCTCTGGTTTCCTAACAGGCTTTCCTGCTTCTCCTTTACTGTTTACTTAACCTGCTTGATTGCTGCATGGCTCTTAAGTCTATTTGTAGAGGGTTTAACTTAGATACATAGTCTGTCTACACACATGGAGTCTCAGCTCTGACTTGCGTGCTGTCCTGGTAAGAAAATGTATTAGAAAACAAGTACATGTTCCTGGGATTGTCTCAAATTTCAGTTGTTGTCAGAGGCATAGGGAGCATGGAAAAGAGGTTAGGATTGGCTGGCCTATATTGCAGTGAGGCTGTCACAAGTGGGTGGACATGACTGAATGTCCTGGGGGAATATTTGTAATATGATGTGCAGGGAGTTACCTGCATGACTGTCTTTAGTGAATGCTTAGTTAAGGTGCACCTTGCTGGAAATTAAAGCTCTATGGTATCATTTAGCCACCTTTGAAAGAAAAAGACCCAAAAATATAAACCTTTTGGAATGAAAAGTGATTAATTCAGAGACCACTTGGGAAAAATTTGAATCTCTGCATATTTCATATACATTATATGTAGAGATGAGCCTGAACTAAAATTCCATATATGAGAAACTCTGCCTTTTGATGAAATGTGGATCTGAACCAAGTTACATAAGGCATGACTGGCCTTTATGTCTGCAGTGGCATGAACCAAAGTCTGTTCAGCACTGAGGAAGTTCAGGTCTCTAATATCCCCTCTAGCTTCCTGCCTATGAATTTGGAACAACCAGACAAACATGCTGCTCCCAAGAGAACGTACATTGGGTTTTACACTGATCCCAGGGCATTTATCTTCCTGGTTTTGGTGGGAAGCACTGGCAGCCACTCAATTCTTGTTATTCATCCCACTCCAGCCTACAGTTCGTCTCAAGGAGGAAAAGACTTTTCATAATCGACACAGATTCAACAGAGTTGGATTTTCAGGTTTTTATTTATGTTCTTATTGTAGGCCACTTCTCCTACCTCCTCTCTGCCTCCTTACTGAAATCATGTCTACTGTGGCAAACTAAGGAAATTTGGCTTTTTCTGAAGCTCCCATATGGAGGTAAATAACGTTACCAGGTCACCAGACCCTTGCATTGCACTCCACCACTTGCTGGCACTGTCCAGTCTTCATCCTATACAATGTTGTCAGTTCTAGGCAGAAATCACCTTGTGTCTTTGAGAGACCAAACCTTTAGCATTTCTAGGCACTTGCAAAATCTGAGCAGGAAAGAACACAACTATTTTTTCATGACTCAGAAATTATTTTCCTACCTGCCGAGTGTCTCCGAAATATGCAGTTGGGCATCCTGGAAATAATCACTAAAAACATTAATGGTAAAATGAGCCCCACTTCAGTTGTTTTAATCCTTAGGAAATGTACAAAGCAGACATTGGGTGACATCCTGGCCCCAATGGAGTCAAAGACAAAATTCGCATTGACTTCAGGGATCCAGGATTTAATCCTTTTTCTCTACTAACTCTAATAATTGAAAATTAGGATGATGAGGTAGCAGATACTGGTTAGTATTTTAGTTTTAAAGAATTACTTATAAATATACTAGACTGACTATGACCACTTTGAGTTGTATAGATGCCTGATACTGGTGCTCTAATACACTAAAATGAGCATAAACAGAACAGGAGAACTTAGAAAACATTATTGCTAAAGTTTGGAAGCTGTAACACTTAGAAATATTAAAATAAGCAAAAACATGTATTTTTATGCTTTCTATTTCAGGCCCCTGAAAATTCTCTGAAAGGTTACTAGGCCAGGGACTAGAAGTGAATCCATTAAATAATTGGTGAAATGAGTTGCTGAGCTCAGTAATTAATTGCTAGAGTATTCATTTACTGTGGGAGGAGCAGAGGAAGGAAAATATTTCTCTGAATTTAGAATTGTGTTTATTCATGTATGCATTGTGGTGTTACACCAAGATTATTATCTGAGGCACTGGAAACAGGCTCTCTCTCTCTCTCCCTCTCCTAGAAACTTGAACTGTGTGATGTTACTAAGTGACCTACTGCATAATGCACAGAACCTTCACTCCTAGGTATGCATTCAGGGTTAAAGTTGGTGTCTTACAGAGCTAGCATTCACATTTGAGACTCCAATGATCAAAATCCCACCATAGAAATAGGAAACATAACTTGGTATCATTCATGTTCAGTCAGAGGAGCCATCATTGTCAATTCAGATCTCAGAGGCAGTTTGGAGGTGGACTTGAGTCCCCAGATCAGTGACCAGTAGAGAATGGGTCTATCTCTTTATCTGTCTCCTGGAGGAGATGTGGGAGCAGGCCAGCCTGTCTTGTTTTTCAGTTTCCAGTGCAGCATTGGCACCAGTCCACAGGCAGCCTCTCATCTAGCATTCCTGGCTAGAGGATCATTTCAGCAGCTACACTGTGTCAGCCAAGAGGAATCAAGAGGGAAAAAGAAAGTGGAGCTATGAAGTGAAAACCAAGAAAATAAAAATTCCAGGCAGCTGTTGCTAAGTGAAGGCGGTGGTGGCGATACACAAGTTTATTCACTGAGTCTGCTGCATAGTTGCTAACAAAATCTCACTGATGCAATTTGGATATTTTTTTTCCTGAACAGTGTAGTACTACAGGTCTTTTATTGTTTGCATAGTTTGATATCTGATGTGTTTCAAGTTGATCTAGCTGTGTGTATAACTGTTTATTCTTTTAGCTGTTTTAAAGAGATAGATCAGGGCTGGATGAAGTCTTTAGGTGCAGCCCTAAGCAATGGGTGGTGGGTAAACTGCATCACCCCAGGAGTATGCCCAGAAGACCTCATGCCTTAGAGGAATGATGTCCTCCCTGCTTCTCCTGTGCTCTGACGTTTGCCAGTAGGAGATGACAACATGCTCCAGGGGGCTCAGCTGTGGCGGCTCGCATGTTGAAGGGGTGGGGCCACAGCTCCCCTCATTCTACACCCACATTCTGGGGATGAGGAGGAGGAAATAGTATGTCTGACCCTCAGGACCAGGTAGACCATGCACGGTGTGAGCGGGAGGTTCCTACTTTCCTGTGCGGGTGTGTCGTCTGTCCAAGTCACAACCTAACCCTAAATAAACAAGAGCCTGATTCTGTCCCCCTTACAAAATAAGCATACCCTGCTCTATAGGTAGCTGCCTTGATTCCTGCAGGACCAGTTGCAGAGTAATATTTATCCTGTGTGGGCAAAGGGTTGCAGAATCAGATGCTAAATGATTATTACTAAGGTCTTAAAAATAATCGAGCAAGTTCCTCTGTTTTTCAAACCAACAGCCTAAACAAAATTGATTAGATTCATTTTCCTCCCCATCTGAGGGAGGAAACAAATAAAAGCAATGACAAAATTATATTACTCTATATTAACATGACTGCTTCTAATTTGTGAGAATAAATGAATCTCATTCAGTGCTTTATTACTCTCAGAAATTTTGAAATCAATGCAAGCTATGCCATAAACATCATTCTTGGCAGACAGTCATTGAGGTAAACATATAACTCAAAGATAGCTTGAACAGAATTCTCACCAATTTATCGAATAATAATCCAGTCAGAATCTGTGATAGGAACATTGAAAAGAAGAAACACTAGCAGAGGTAGAAACAGATGGCATCCATGATAATGTTGAAATAATAATATAATATTTTCAGTTAATCAGTGATGGCTTTCATTCTGAGGAATCCCACGATGTTTTACAATCTACGCACAAAGATCCTTTTATCCATTAGCTGAAACGCAGTCCCTCTGGTGTGAAATAAACAGTTTGAGACAGGGAGCAAAAAAGAATTATAATCCCTTGACTCTGCAGTAGGAATTTAGGTAGATGGAATCTATCTATCTGTCATTGCCTGTGGCCCATGGTATGGCACCATGATAGATTATTATTGTCTGAACCCTCCATTAGTGATGTCACCTTCTTTAATAGGGTTCTTTGTGCTTGTTTGTTAATAGCTAAAAATTTTCAGGACCTTGGTTTTAAATCCCATCCAAAAGATGGCACTGCCAGAAAGAGCACTTCCTAAGATCACGTATGGACATTAATTAGTTCACTACTTCCTTCTAGAATCTGGGAAAAATGCTAACTCCTGAATCTTTACACTATTCTCTGAGGGATATAGGTGCTCCCTCAAACTACTTTTCCGGCCCAATCTTGTTTGAGGCCAAATTCTGCTCTTGGATAAACTGGTGCAATCCTCTTCGCTTTAGTGGGGTTTTGACAGGGTAAGTGAAAATAGAATTTGCTCCATAACTTTTGAAATCTGATGGGATCACAAGACAAAGAGTAGTGGTTGATGGCCATAATGGAATAGTCACAGAGAATGGTGGGGAAATAGAAGATAAAAGAATAATAACAAGAAAGAAATAGAAAATATTTGAGGCAGTTCCAATTTGTGCCTTCTGTGTAGAACTTTCAGTGGAAAAAAGATATGTCTTTGTTTTAATATTTGAATGAGTGGACCCAGTTGTATTAGTGCTCTTTGTATTAACCTTCTGAGAACATTTGTGCAATCAGAATTTCTTAACACTACTCCAAGCAAGTAACAGAAAAACAATATCATGTTATGTCTGTGGCTAGTCACAGCTAAGGATACAGCTCACAGGATGAAATTCAAATAGAAAGTTAGACATTCATGAAAAATTATTGGTGAATAAGGAGTGAACTTGAGACAATTGGGATCAGATATCCATAAAACCAAAAAATGAGGCAAAATTAAATAAATGAATCTTTAGTATTTGTTCACTCGGTTTTACAGGAATGATACACAATGTTTTCCATACCAGCACCTCCTTTTCCATAGTGGGAACCAGGACTCTTCTCTTGTCTGGCCAGGATCCCCCTCTTATTTATTAACATGGTAAGATCAAATTGTGAATCCTCTGACACCTATTCAAGACTCTCTTGGAGGTCATGCCTGCCTCCCCCCACCCATCTGAGAACAGTGCTCTGCAAGAATCAGAGGGGTAGCCGTGTTAGTCTGGAATTGCAGAAGTGACAAAGAGTCCTGTGGCACCTTAAAGACTAACTAAAGTATTAGAGCATAAGCTTTCGTGGGCTAATACCCACTTCATTGGATGCACGAAGAGGCTTGCATCTTGCATCCGACGAAGTGGGTATTAGTGCTCTGCAGTGTTCCTTGGTCATCTTCTTTTCTCACTGCAAATGGGGCGTCTCCATAATAATAATATTAATATGCCTTTTCTGGAATTAACTGGTGAAGCTTTGTTGACTTCAAAGGAACTGTGCTAACTTACATCAGCTGAGGATCTGGCTGTAGATTTTTTGGAAAAAGGATAGGATGTAGATATATTTCTTTCAGAGGATTTTATTGAATAATATTCTTAACCGTTCTAAAGTACCCTTTTCATAAATCTGGCTTGTCAGCATGGAAATCACTCTGAGTAGTGCTGATTCTGTGTAAAGTAATGATAGCTAGTCCTGGGAGGTACAGCAAAACCAACATCTGGCTTTTGCTATTTACTGTTGTCAAGGCTAGAGCTCGAAATCCATTCATTTTGCATTTTATTACAGATTATAATTGAACACAGAAGTGAACAAGTATCTCTCACAACAGCATGCAGAACACACTGTAGCCATTTCCACTGAGAAGCAGTTGAAAAGCCAATGGAACGAACATTGCTGTGTGCTCAGCAGTATTTGGTAAAACACAATGGGTGACATGCTGACTCCATTGAAGTCAATGGCAAACTCTCATTGACTTCAGTCAGGCTAGCATTTTATCCACTATTTTTTCAATCAAGCTTCATGCATTATTTTGGGGAGAAAACTGCAGTGTCTTGTACATTGGAAATATTAGCACATGGCAAAGCACATGAGGATGCACAGCACATGTATGTTGGGGTATAAAAAACCAAAAATCTTCTCTTTGGTTTGCATTGTTAACCCACTAATTGAGTGTGTTACTGGTCTGCCTGTACGCCAGATCTGCAGAAGATCAGAGTCTGTTACATGCCTGCCTATCTAGCTGTAGCAATTTGTGGTGTTCCCTGGTTCAGTTGCTGATGTTTTAGCGAAGATGATGGCCATTGCATGTACTTGTTTCATGTCAGTGTATATAATATATATACACACCCCAGGCAGGACTGGGCTCTTTGACATGAAATATCTCTCATTAACAAGCACATGTTTGCACTTATTTATCTAGATTATTTCAGGATTTTTAAATGACCAATTTGGATTTAATAGTCTTTAAAGCTAGAGTGCTGTATTGCTAAGGATTTTTGCTATTGTTAAGCTAGAGCCTTTTCCTTCTAGTTCAACAGTTCAAATCTTTCCAGAGTCACAAATGACTGGAAGTTGTTACCAGCTGGCAACTGTGGCCTATATGTAATGAATATGGTGGTCTTGGTCTAGTTTCCGGTGGATAGGCGTCCATGTCATACAAATCCATTGCCATTCTTATCCTGTATTATTTGTATTACTGTAGTGCTTTGGAGACCTAGACATGGACCAGGACCCATTGTGCTAGGCGCTGGTACAAACACAGGACTGTGTCACAATTGGCATCCTTACTGGCATTTTCTATAGAAAAGCCAAGGACTGAATAGACACAGAGACTCAGAGCCACTTGCCCTTTCAAGCTGGTTCCTCCAGCTTGGGTTGAGGCACAGTGAAGAGGCAATGTGTAGTAGCTTGCATTGCCATTGTCTATGTTGTATCTGCTCTGTAAATAGAGGACTCCAATGTCCAGACTTGTCAGTCCAGTACTACTAACATGAAAAGATAAACAAAATAAAAAATTCAAAAGCAATTTAACCCAACTTATAAGAAGCAGGTCATTCGGTAGCCTGTTCTCTGACTGTTATATTGGTGATATTTTGTCCACAGGCTTATCTTAGCTATGCAGTCTTACAGTTTGTAGGGAGGAGGCTTGCAGGCCTATATACATGAAGACACAAGTTCCCGGCTGTTTTAAAACCCCAGGACTGACCAAATGAAGACAAGGTACTGAGGATTAAACATAAACTGCCCCTAACTTGTTCACCTCCCCTAAATCTCCTGTAGGGGAATAATTGTCTCTCTCTCCTCTAGAGTGATATTTTCTTTTACCCTCTGTGGTGAGCCCACAGTGAGCTGGCTGACCACATTAACTGCTGCAGATCATTCTGTTTGCTGATGATTAAGAACATCCAAAGTATCTTTTTTTCATGCTTACCACACAATTGAAAAAGCGCACAGTTGAGGTATTTTCTGAGCACTGCATTATGCCTTGCCCAGCACAGTGCAGAAGGTGAGGGAAATGGGGAAAGGAGCTGTTGGACACAATCTGATCCTCAGGCCCCTCAACTGCTCAGAAAACCTAGGACTGGCAAAAACCTAAGTTTGGAGGGGAGCAGGGCCATAAACCATTTCCCCACTCTGTGCCAGTCAGCTGAACAGCCGCCTCTGTAGTATAATTTTATCTCATTCTGCAAAGTGCTTTGATAGGAGGAAAAATGTTCTAGAAAGTGCAATATTTATTATTTCTCCCAAAGTGAATTGGCTGCATTTAACTTCAAACAATAAAACTAGAGAACAGGGGAAAAATACCCAAAAATAAAATAAACCAGAAAAATATGCAGTCCAGAATAAACACAAACATTTCCTGATGTGGTACGGTCACTGCTTGTGCCTTCCTTCTCCACAGGTAGCTCATGGACATCCAGTAACTTTGTTTATATTTTGTGTATTAGCAGATGGTTCTTTGATATAGAAGAAAGTCTTCCCACGTCAGATTTAGTCATTGTCATCTTTTTGTTTTTTTAAGCTACTAAACAAACCAAAAGAGGAAATGTGTAGCCACAATCACTAAAAGCAAAGGGCTGGGGGAAACAAAAATTTTTTTTTTGAGTTAACGTATGATTAGATTTACAGTAAGCGGAGGGGAGCAATATGTTTAAACGTAAGGGATCCATAGACTAACCGGATAGGATGTAGTTTCATTATGAATGTTTCTGAAATAATGGCCAAGAGACTAGGGTTCAACACACGCCTCTGTCACAGACTTCCTGTATGAGCTTGGGCAAGTCATTCAGTCTGTGTGTGTGTCAGTGCCCGCTCTCTGAAATGCTGAGAAGAATGTTTCCTTCCTCCACCCATTGTCTGTCTTGTCTATTAAGACTGTAAGCTCTATAGGGGGCTGACTATCTCTTGTTATGTGTTTGTACAGTACCTAGCTGTTCAAATAGACCCTGACTTTTTGATTAGAGCCCCTTTGGATTAATATAATACAAATAAACTTGATCTGAGTGAATAATTTGCAACAAATAATTTATTAGAATAAATTAACTTCTTGTATTCTGTTCACATCTGTGAGCACACCTGATTTCCTTTTATTTGTCATTTGAAAGTATTGATGAAGTTTTGGAGATTATTTCTTAAATCTGTGTTGATCTCTAACAGTTCTCTGCAAATATTTGAGATTCAAATATTCTGAGTTGTTTTAGTTGTGGTAGGTCAGATAAATCACATTCTATTGGGAGTGTTTGGTGATTGGATTAGTGCATAAACACCTCTGGCATCAACACTTGAGCAGAAAAAAATCTAAAATTCAGTTTCTGTGAATTCTTGCACGTGCAACTATGAAACTCACATTGTGTGAACTTTCATGCCAGCAAAACTTGATCTTGGGAATGTTCTCTGAAAATGAGGGGTGAAGCAAATTAATGCATATCAAATTAAAAAAGCAAATATTTGTGGAAAATTTTTGAAACACTTCCCCCAGTTCTATTTGCAAATTCTTTTCTTCTGTGCAGTAAACAGAGCTCCACTGACATGGTTGTAGACTGGGCAGAACCCAAGAACAAGTCAAATGGCTGAGCCAGCTAGATTTGTTCTAAAAAGTCACTATGGAGAATATGTGACTGTCTATTTTAATTGTTCATTTAAAAAAAAAGGCTCAAATTGGAACATATTTTGTTAAATGTCTCTACTTCCTTTTGATACAATTAATGTATTTTGCTTTTCAAAGGAATTGGTTTAGCACATTTCTTTTACAAAGGGAGAAATGAGAGGAGAGAGAGAAATGCTATTCAGAGAACAGCTTGTCACAGGCTGACCTACTTTTTTGACCAATCTCTCTGCAGTCTGAGCTGCTCTTGTATTGACAGTATATGTCTGAGCTAGAGCAAAATTAGCAGAATCAGTGGCCTTAGAGATTGACTTCAGAGTAAACAAAGGGCTGATGGCTTTTATCGGACTCTTGGGTGTTCAAGGACTGCAGGATTGGGAGTAGAGGAAGTTTTTTTTATAGAATCATAGACTGTTAAGGTTGGAAGAGTCCTCAGGTATCATCTAGTCCAACCCCCTCCTCAAAGCAGCACCAACCCCAACTAAATCATCCCAGCCAAAACTATGTCAAGACAGGCCTTAAAAATCTCTAAGGATGGAGGTTCCACCACCTCCCTAGGTAACCCATTCCAGTGCTTCACCACCCTCCTAGTGAAATAGTGTTTCCTAATATCCAGCTTAGACCTTCCACACTGCATTTTGAGACCATTGCTTCTTGTTCTGTCATCTGTCGCCACTGAGAACAGCCTAGCTCCGTCCTCTTTGGAACCTCCTTTCAGGTAGTTGAAGGCTGCTATCAAATCCCCCCTCATTCTTCTCTTCTGCAGAAATTTGTAGATTCTTCTCTTGAACCTTTCCCCCTATGAAACCTAGAATAGCGTATGCTCATGGCATTGGACATCATTTGACTAGAGGGCCAGATTTTCATCCCTAGTGTCCCTAATGCTGGTATTGCTTGTTCAGAGAGGATCTCCCCAGCTCTATGGGTGACATTCTAGTGGCATTAAACTGAAGTAGTAGCTCATAAAACTACCACCACACCCTTTCTGCTTCTGGAATAACAAGAAAAAAGGAGTGTGCCACAAGAATGAGGATATGACTGGGATGTCCCTCTTTCATACCAGTCTTTGGCTATATTTTCAGCTCCTTGGGGCTGTTTGCAGGTGGCATAAGCTAGAGCAGCCCTAGGGTTCCTCTAACCCAGAACACAGAGATCAGCCTGGCACATAGCTGGACCAATGTCAGGGGAATGCATAGATCCTAAGCAGCCTTTTTCACCTGTGCTCTTTGCAAATCAACTACACCCCAGGATCTCGCTCATAATGTTTTTCTCCTTCCTGGCATTAATCCTCGAAGTGGCCTAATTGCAGAAGTGATACACACCTACAGCTTCTACTGCCCATCATGGAGCTGCAGATGCTAGCTCCTCAGAAATTCAAGTCACAGATCGTTCAGGCCAGTGTTTATCCCCATGTTGGTTTTATTATTTAACCAAAAATTTTCTAGAAACTGTTCCACACGTGAGAAAGCAAATACTGTTCCTTTGCCCTCAAAAGCCTCTTGTCCTTTAGTGGAAATTAATAAGAATTTGATTCTTAGAAGCATATTGCAGCAAACTCTGATACTGCGGCTTTTTACTAAAGCATTCTTTTCACAAACCAGTTTTAGAGTGACATATTGTGGCTCACCCTGTTCTTTCTCATAGCTGGATGTGTGAAACCAGTTGGTAGTAAAAGGAACAGTCTTCTAAAATTGATGCTTTCTAAAGTATTGTATTTGCATTTGAAAGCATATTTTGCAACTGATGTTTCCTTTCTATGAGTCTTTGCTTTGGATCCTCTCTGATCCTTGTGAAAGAATATAGTAATCTCAGTTGGTAGTAAACACTGGGATTTATTTATTTATTTGCATATTAAGCACATAAAAATCATCTAAGTCCCTCTGCCTCTGGTGAAACCAAAACAAAAATGAGAAGTCAAATCATAACTTAAATAAGACTAAACGAGATCTGGTGAAATCTATTTACTGTTAGTGCCTATAACAGCATTTTCCCTTTCTTGTTTCCCTTTTTGCTGGAAACTTCACATGAAATTCAGTCTCTACAGGAATTTTCTAATTCATTTTCTGTGTAGCAGCATGAGCAAAACTTTGGTTTTTTTCCTCAGAACTCCAGTGTGGCTGTAAGGTTGGCACATGCCATTGCACAGAATATTACTTTTCTAGGGGAAAGATGTTGTTTGTATATTAGAACTTTTATTATTCATCACTGCATCTTTCTTATCTACCTGAATTTTCCACCCATATGATCATGAAGGCTCTGATCTGGCAAGAAGCTCTCTGGATGACTTAATTGCAGCTCTGCATGGTCCATTCCAAGGCCAGGATTGAGATCATAAGACATATTGTTATAGCACCTTTGCGAGGGTGGGTAGTTAGCATACCTGAGACATGAAGTAATGTATTGATCACACATTTCCAATAGCGTCTTACACTGGGCCATAGATGCAGTGCTTCAAGAGGAGATTTCACTGTTGGTGGAGAAATAGTGCTGTTATATTTTTGAAGACCTAGGTTTCAGTTTTTAGGTTGTTTTTTTTTAAATGAAACAGGCATGAACATCTAGTTTGGTAATAGTTCTGCTGAACATAGAGACCATAGGTTTTTGATTAGGTAATTACACTGCATTGTTCCCTTGCAGCCACAGTGAACCTTGTGGGGGTGTTGTTTGAGGGAAAGTGGGTGATGTCAGAAGTGGCAGTAGGAGTGACTGATGTCCCAAGGAAGTGGGAGATGAGATCAGAGACAGTCAGATCAAGTAAGTTTTACAGTTCAAAGAGAAACACGGGACATTATTTAGCTTTTGGTTCATTCCACTTACCACTTTTTTCAGTTGCAGCATTGTTTAATCTTTCTCATTACTTTTCATCCATTTACTTTTAAGCTTCTGATGAAATAAGCTAATTAGGGAGTCACTGTCAACTGGGACAGGCAGTTAGGAAGTCCTGGATTCTAATGATGGTTTTCACTCTGACTCATTGTGTAGTTTGGTTAAATCACTTAATATCCCTGCCTAAGTTCCCTATTCTGTACTACAGGAATAATAACATTATTATTAACATAACATAATAATATAACAACATATCCATCTCACTAGCTAGTGTGAGGACTGATCAGTTAATGTTTGTGAAAAGCTTTGAAAACATCAAATGATGATTTTTATTCATTGTTTATTATTATTACTACTGTTATTAATTAAGCTATTATTATGATCATGCT
Source organism: Dermatemys mawii (assembly GCA_007922305.1). Classification (NCBI taxonomy): domain Eukaryota; kingdom Metazoa; phylum Chordata; order Testudines; family Dermatemydidae; genus Dermatemys; species Dermatemys mawii. Next base: position 26,201,749 of record ML677343.1, on the reverse strand, counting down.
TGTTAAGCAAAGGAGGGCTGAATTTGAAACAGTTTACTAAATCCTCAGAATGCTACTATTTCTACCACTGGGTTATTTGTTTGTAAGCGTGTAATACAAATAGTCTATCCTGTGATTGAAAAATCAAATGGATGCAGTACAAGTATGATGCATCTGTAAATGAACCAACAATCCAGTTCTGACCACACTTTTACAGAAATTTGTCTTGAGTTTGATGCTTTTAAATCTGGAGAGAGCAGATTCAGGCACCGTGTGTGTTCATTATGATCACAGAGTTTTTAAAAATTACTATTTTTCAGTAGGAGGATCCCTTCCAGCATTAGTAGAACAAATTGACCTTTATAGCTGTTTACATGAGTAGACATTCCCTTAGGAAGTTGATTTTAAAATCTTGCATAAAGGCAAAACAGACTGGAGTTAGGCCTCTTTTTTGAGTCTTCAAATGATAACAGCTTCCATCACACTGGATCAGATCAACTACTGCATAATGACTGTCTGCAAAACCAATATAAGGCCTTGTCTACACTACTGGTTGAATCGATGTGTAGAGGTCGAGATATTGGGGATCAATTTATCGTGTCTCGTCAGGAGGTGATAAATCGATTCCCAGAGGCACTCCCGTCGACTCTGGAACTCCAGCTCGCTAAAAGGTGCAAGGCAGAGTTGATGGGGGAGCCTGCTGTCGACTGCTGCCGCTGTGAGGATGGCAGGTAAGTCGACCTAATATGTGTCAACTTCAGCTACGGTATTCACATAGCTGAAGTTGTGTATCTTAGGTCAAGACTCCCCACTAGTGTAGACCAGGCCTAAGACTGCTGAACTTTTTTCTGTCATAGACCTTTTAATAGAAGAGCCTCTTCTATTAGGAACCAGATATAATGCTGACTTTCCAAATGCTGTAATCTGACCAGTTAATTAATGGCCCTTATACTACCGTTAACAGGCTGCCAATGTAAATAGCAAATTCATATTTTGACCAAAATGTTGTGTAACTACTTGAAAGGCTATAAAGGAAAGTGATGCTATTGGCTCCCGACAACTTTTTCTTGACATAAGAAAACAGCAGCATTCCCCCTCCCACCTCTTATCTGTGAATCAGACAGCACATTCTGAATTGCACAGGGGGGCTGGAACAATTTGTATAGTAGGGGTGCTGAGAGCCATCAAACCAAATTGTAAACCCTGCATATAATGGAAACCACTTCAAGCCAAGGAGGGCAGCAACACCCCTACACTCCCAGTTCCAACACGTATGGAATTGCATGAGGGAGATTACAATGTATGGCTCAATGAAAGCTTCATAGTGAAACCTCAGGCCATGTCAATCTTGGAAAAGAATGGAACCAATTTGGCAATACCTTGGACCCACATCTCTGCACCCCAAAGAAGACCAAGGATCCTTCATAGTTTTTTTTTTTGTTTTCCATCCATGAAGAATCTAGGAGTGAAATTTTGTGGCAGAAATGTTTGTGGAAATATAAATTTTAAAACAACACTGGAGAATATTTGCAGAAAACAAATTTTGATTTGGCAAAAGTTGTATGTTCAAAGACTTACTTTCATCCAGTAAGAAAAAGGAATAGACCAAGTTATTTATGTGTCCAGTACATACTCAACTGTAATTCTGAATATTGACTGTTTCCAAAAAACTGCTTACCAGTGATCTACAGAACGAGAAGCATTTCAACAATTATTCACAAATTCTCTCTCAAAAATGAATACATTCAAGAAAACCATGATTTTTTCATAGATCCTACAATGGGACCCCATCTACTTCTACCCACCCATGTGGGTGAAAACGGCTCCCTTTTATTATTTACATTACAGTTGCCTCTACACATTGCAATGCACACCCCATTGTGCTAGGCACTGTACAAAAACATAGTGAGAGACAGACCCTATCCATAACCTACCCTACCCATAACAGTCCTAATATATGAGACAGACAAGGATGGGAGAGGAAAAACTTGCCTAAGAATTACAGACTGCAGTTCAGATTAGCTGTCAAATTTGCCTGCTCAGCAAGGGGAGTGGCAGACTTTCTGTGTCTCACTATACCATGGCAGAAGAGGCAGACAGAGTCTGGCTCTTAATGTGCAGATCCCTCTGAGAGTGACATCATCCTCACCTGACATGGAATTTCAAGCCCAGGTGAGTAACTTGTCATAAATATAATGCCCCATCTACCCTTAAAATAAACAGAATTCTCTGATATGAAGATCCAAGATTATCTGTTTTCATTTCCCAAACTGATCCAGGGAGATGAGATTTTCTGGCTATCCCAGAAGGAAGACAGAAGAGACTGGATGCAGTTTAACTAGACTGCAACTTTATTCCTGAATATCAGGGAGTGCCCAGTAGATAGACGTGTACAGTGCAGGTAATTCCATAATCATTTACATATACCTGCAGTAGGGGGATGTTGTCAGTCCTCTAGCCAACTCATTGCTGGAACCTCACTACCTTCCACCTCTAGAATGGGGGGCTATAAATGACTGGCCGTACCAGTCAGAGGAGCTTGGAAAACCCCCTCTTTTGACTCCTTTAAAGTATACCACCCTTAAATCCCTTACCAATACATCTTATCAGATCACTGCGTCCTTTCACTGGGAATCCTCCCTATGCTTACATAAGTTGCAACATCATAGCCTAGCCTCTGTTTCATGTCTGCCCAACTAAGCCCCTGGCCTGAGGCGGGGAAGGGTAAAAACCCTCCACCTTGCCTTGGCCAATCCAGTGGTCAGGGGAAACATCCCTTACCAGCCCTTGAGAAGGGAGCAACTAGCAGAGATTCACAGCGGGTCATGAAAAAACCTGAGATTTAACTCCTTCAATAGGCTTGACAGTGGTGCTGCACTGGGGCTTTCCCAGTGCCTAAATAGTCTCCCCTCTCTTCTGGTTATCTGTGGGGGGATGGGTCAGCACCCCCATACTGACAAAGTCTGAAGCTGCCACAGTGAGTCATTCTCTGGTTATCTAGCCCTTCAAGGGGCCACACACCTTTTCCTACACACCAGACAACAGCCCCCACAACTTAATGTGTGGTGAGGTCATTCTCTTGTAGCACCTTATTGATGCAATTTGACTTTGTTGAGGAATGAAGCTCTTCTCTGATGGAAGAGAGGGTTGTGTTGGCATGTGTGCATGCAACCTGCTATTCATTTGCCTGTATTCAAATTCTAAGTCCATATTTTGGTAACAGATCACACTGATAACCAAAAATAGCAGGACCTGAAAATATACTCACAAGAATGATTGTCATATGAATAAGAATAGTTTTTATTTAACCCATTCTCTTATCAGCCCAGCTCACTGCAATCTTCTGATTGTCCTCTGGTGCTTTATTGTAGCCCTTGGCCAAGAGTCTATTCATGAAAAGTAACCACTTAGTAGTAATAAAATAATTCTCATGCCGACAGTATGCAACTAATGTGGATTAAATCAAGTACATTTACCTTGTGTAGCAAAGCAAATGTATTGCTTCAATAATAGTAATGTACAAGCTTTCTTTAATGTGGCATGACTTTGATTTTTGGTGACTCTGTTTTTCTGGCTGAATTCCAGGTTCAAACTTCTGTGCTGATTTACTCCCTCTGTAGCTCCGTTGGTTTCATTGGGGTTGCACAGAATGTAAATCTGATCCAAATTCCCCCTGCATATTCAACTGGATAGAATCATCTTTGCTTCCAATACAAAATTATTAAACACATTGCCACATTCCACTCCAGAAGTGGCTACAGTGCAGGGAAGGATGAAATTATTGGTATAGTTGTTAGTATTTTGTATTTTCGTGAGCCCTAGTCATGAACAAGGATCCCATTGTGCTAGAAACACAGAAAAAAAGATGGTTGCTGCCCCCAAAGAATATACAGTCTACAATAAGACAAGAGATGTATACAGAGAGACAGTACAAGGAAATCATCAGACAGTATTGTTCAACATGACTGACAGTTGTGTCAGCACACAAGCAGTCTAATTGTTATCAGTTTTTTTGTAGGCATCATAGCAGGGAAGGATTTGAAGGAGGATAATGAGGTAGCTTTGCAGATGTTTATGGAGAGCTCTTCCCAAGCACGTGGGGCAGCATGGTAGAAAGCACAGAGGTGCTTTTCTGAAAATGTAACACATGGCTGGTGGAAGCAGTTGTCATGGGCTGATCGGAGGTGGGAGTTGGCATCTCAATAGTGAATGAGCGATGATAGGAGTGGGGACTGACTGGGAAAGGCCTGAAAAGTGAAGATGAGTCGTTTGATCTGAGAGAGAAGGGGAAGCCAGTGCAGGGATGCAAAGAGCGAGGTGATATAGTCAAAGCAATGGGCTAGGATTATAAGCTTTTTCTGAATGAATATTGACCATGCAGGACTGCGTTTGACAATGCCAGAGACAAGGATTTTGCAGTAATCAACACACAAGATTATGAAAACTTGTTGATAGCTTAAGCTATGTGGTATGCAACCTGTGGCCCATCTTGGTAATCTGTTGGTGGGCCGCCAGACAGTTTGTTTACATTTGCACGGCCACTCACAGCTCCCAGTGGCCGCGGTTTGCTGTTCTCGGCCAATGGGAGCTGCAGGAAGCAGCACAAGCCACAGGAACATGCTGGCTGCCACTTCCCGCAGCTCCCATTGGCTGGGAATGGTGCCTTCAATGGGCTTAAAGATGACAGGGAGATGGAATGGGAGTTGGAGAGGCAAGTGGGGTCAAGGATGGATTTTTAAGATTGGAGAGACTGCAGCATAATTCTGTTGTGAGGGGGAAAGAGCCAGAAGGGAGTGAGACTTTAAAAAGAAGAATACAGGCTGAGGATGAAAGTGAGTATGAATGACATCAGGGGAAGGGATGAGGTGATTGGGGCAAGTGGAGGGGATAGGGGAAGAGAGCAGACACAATGTTTCCATCCAATGCATATAGTTAAATTTGTAAACCATTTTGGAATTGTTTGAAATGAAACACACTTTAGAGGGACCAACATTTAAGCCAACAAGGGTCTGTAATGGTTGATATTTGTCAAATGTTATCATGCAGTGGTATCAGAGATTTCCCATTTGTTTCTCTTCTAAGGGCTGGTCTTCACTAGCGCAGGGGATCGACTGTAGATATGCAATTTCAGCTACGTTAATAATGTAGCTGAAATCATTGTATCTACAGCCGACTTACCTGCCGTCTTCACGGCGGCGGCGGTCAGTGGCACGCTCCCCTGTTGACTCCTGCTTGTGCCTTTTGGCGAGCTGGAGTTACGGAGTCGACGGGGGCGCTGCTGGCGATCGATTTATTGCATCTTGACGAGACGCGATAAATTGATTGCCATAAGATTGATCTCTCCCGGCTCTAGTGAAGACAAGCCCTTAGTGTGGAGGTAATCTCTACTACAACACTGGGATAATGTTTGGATTCTTTAATGGCAAGCACTTTATATTTGAAAGCTATCAACATTATTTTGTTTTAATCTGTTTATAGAATAGGAAAAACTTAATATTTCATACTTATACATGGTGCATACTTGAGATGCATCATCTACCCAACTGTCCATGGTTTCATTTACTCCAGCGTTTTTTATCCATATGTTCCTATGGTGTCAGATCCACCAGCCCAGGGACAGAGAGGGGTGCATTTTATACCTCCCCTGTTCAGGAATTGCTGGGGATGATTTAGTCCCAGGCTAAAGCAGCCCTAAGAACTCTGACATGCACACCCATTACAGTGACCTTTCTGTGTGATTGCAGAACATAGAATTTCCAGGCATAGGAATGCCCTTGCCATGGCTTCTCCAACCTCTGACATGTCCCCTTCCTTTTCCAGCCTACTCCACTGAGAGCACTTCCTGTGTCTGGAATATTCCTAGAAAGGGAAGTTTACAACTGTCCTTTGGCTCTTTTGTGCTGATCTAGCTGGTGCAAAAGAGCCACAGGGCAACTATAAATCTGACCTGCACATTTTTGTATAACACTGGACATGTCACCTAACAGGTGAGATCTTCCAGATCTGACATTGTCATGGCAGCTAATCAGTCCAGACTGATGCAGTGATGACATCACATCTATCCCTCTGGAGGCCAGGCATAATGTCATTCAAAGGTGCGGGCTGAGGAGGTAAGAGTTCTTAGGCCACCAGCAAATGCCCCAGGAGTTGAGCAGACAAGCTCAAGCTCAGCATCAGTGTGTGAGAGAATGAATGTAAACTTGCATTTTAATCTGGGAACACTAATGTGTTATATCAAGCACAGTGCAGTTCCCAAATCTATTTCAAGTACAGGGGGCCTTGGTAGCATAAATAGTGGAAGTAGGATAATACCCAGAAGCATTTTTTATGCAAAATATCCTATGGCTTAAAGCTACTGAACATACAAATGTTACATATTACCTTTGTAGTGTGAATCCAAACCACATCTAGCTGGCAGTTATAAATATACCTCCTTCCTCAGATTGAGGAATACAAAGGGGCTGCAATTGGATAGGAACTGTTCCACTAACGCTAGTTTTCTCACTCAGTGCATAATAAGATCAGAATGCAAAAGGAATGTGTGGAGGAGTACAGCTGGCAGAAATACATAAGCTTGAATTATTCTGTGTATATTCTCTCATAAAACACCTTTTTTAAAATGCAGATGATTTGTGTGGACATTTCTGTTTCAATATAAGTTTCAGGCATTAGAAGAGCAAATACAAATAGCCAGAATGTCACATTTACGACAGTTACATGGTTGGTTGGGCTGGGCTTTTACCCTACTTCCTTTATTATGGTTATTTCAAAGCATTTGGCATTTACAACCCCTTTGCTGAGCTGGAAAGTAAGAAATCGGACCTTAAAAACAAATAAACAAGCCACTGTTCATGCTAATACAAATAGGAAAAAAAACTAACAACAAAAAACAGAGGGGAGGGCATTATTACATGCCTTACTCAGACTTGTTTACAGCCTGATTTTGCAAAAGGTACAGCTTGACCCCAGCACAACCTTGAAATCTACACAGTAAGAGGAAATACTATGTAAATTAGTACAGTCGAAACAAAACAGGCAGGCAGAAGTTTCAGAGTGCACAAAAAACTGGAAATAGAGGCTTGTGAAGTGCTTCTTCATGACAGGGTTTGCATCACCACACAATGCAGTTCACCCAAGAAGTGCAAATGGCTGGCAAAAAGGAGAGTCACTAATTCTGCAAAACCATGCCCATTTTATATGCTATGATAGCAGCACACTTCCTCATCCAAACTGAAATCTAACTCAGCCTATTCAAAATACTAAACTTGTAGGACCATTCCGAACCTGATGGTTAGGGCTTCTGACCTCCTTCCTCCTATTTAGATATTTGTGGGGTGAGATGCTATTCAGCAAGAATAAGGGTACCAGCATCTGACTCTACAGGTGAAATACACCCCATTATAAAGGGCCAGCACAAGAGCTGAGCACCGCTGAAGTCACAAGTGTGTCTTATTTTAGTGGGGCACGGGTCTTCACCCTGAGAATTAAAAGGGTATTTTCTCAGCACTTGTATGTGTTTAGACATTTCACTACACTTGACCACCTGATGTCTCCAGGTTGTTTCTATAGTTACTTTTCTTTACACCATCATGATATCTGCTCATGGATAAAAAGAATTTTTTATATAGCACATATTTAAATAAAAAGATTTTTTTAAAATAAAAGCACTAGTTATCAGGGAAGCCACTAAGCTCTTGCTTCAGGTACAAGCTAAGCACAGAAAAATTATTCCACTATTGAAGTGACACATGATTTTATGAGAACATTTAAGAGAAAAAGAAAGTGCCAAAAAGTGGAATGATCTTCAGTCAAAAGTCAAGGACAGTGCAGGCAGTTAAGGGACAGAGGTAGGAAAGCTGAGCCTTCATATGGATCCTTTGATACTGCAAGAAACATCAGTAGTAACTCTTATCAGCAATGTAGCAGTTTTCTTTCTGGGTTGAACATGAAAATACATGCTGAGCTGATTCTCATTAGCACCAATGGAGGAAGCTTACAGATAGTAGGACTTTGGTGTTATAAATCTATTTAGAAAAGAAATACAGGTCATGCTTAATATTAAGATACATTTATAATAGTTCTTATAAATGATTAATGATTAGCAAGTATCCTAAGCATTTTCTAGGCCTGAGTAATCTGAGTTGCAGATAATTATAAGCATATCAGTAGAGTGTGTAATTAATGGATACAAGCCACCATTAATAGGTGCAATCTCTTGATTTGTTGGATTCTGTGATGATAGATTAGCTGCTTATTAAAACATCTATTACCTATTTATTAACACATTATATACATGCTCTCTATATAAAGTATCCAAAACGGGAACGCTTGGCCTGATTCTGATGTATTCACCAGTTTTAACGCCATTGGCTTCAGCAGAGTGACAACTCCCAGTTTACACTGGTGTAAGTGAGATCAGAATAGTACTGCTATTTGCAGTAAGGGAAAAAACAACCAGAAGGAAAAAAGTGGGGTGGCCGAGAAGCTATGAATGCTAAGCATGAAAAGGGAGAAGAGTGGTTTTAACAGGTTCTTCTTGGTCATCTAAGGCATTTTCCTCTCTGCCCAACATGCTGTGCAAGGGCAATAGGCAATATCAGTTTAATGGCAGGTCCCATCTATTATGTGCACAGTAAAAATTGATTTTCCTTTTCGTTACAGTAAGGATAATCAAAAGCAACTTTACTGAAATCAGTGGAATGATAAAGGTGTTTAGCTGGTGGGAGAGCAGAAGCAAGGAAAGTAAAACCTCCCTACTGGATGTGAAAAGTCTTCTGACTCCCTTAGAACGTTTGTCCTGGAGAAACCATGGAATCAGCTAGTTGCCAAGTTAAATCAGCTAGTTGTTAAGTTTAGGAGCAGGATAATTTCAGGACCACACATGAGAGCAGATTCTGTTGTTTCAAAGGTTAAAAAAAATGATGGCAAGGTTAATCCTTCTAGTTCTATGTTGGTTGCTTAGAATTTTTTCTTGAAATGCTGATCTACACGGGAAAGATCTACCAAAGGGTGAGTTCAGGTTACAGGAAACAGAAGGACAGTTTAAAGCCACCTTTGCGCTTGCTCCTCTATTTCTGCCAGAATAGACTAGCTCAGAATTGGGGTATCTCTATGGCTTGGACAGTTCTTCATCTGTGAGACTGATGTCTAAACAAGGAGATATTTGTAGCCCGATCATGTTGGCTTGCAATCTATAACACACAAGTGGAGGACTCTAAACTTTATTTATCTCATTGTATTGTATCTGATCTGTAGCTCTTTGTGTTATTCTATCACCTTTTAGATACACTAAATTAACTTTGAGAAAGAAAAAGTGAGATAAAAAAACCTGATGCCATCACAGCTTATCATGTAATGTGCAAGAATACAAGTTTGTTTCAAAATAATTCATTACAGGTCAGAATCTGATACATTTACTCATGTTGAGTAGCACCTAACTCCAGGAGTAGCCCCATTGATTTTGATAGGACCACTATAGCACTCGATACTATTCAATGTAAGTAAGGGTGGCACATCTAGTTGGCAATGTGTCAGTACTATAATATATTGCTCTCTGACGACATCAAATCTAAAGTGAACTCAACTGCAAAGGCAAACTTCACTCTCCAGCATTCTGGAAACCACAAAGTTCTGGTGAGTTTGAATATTTAGCTTTTGGGTTCACTCAGCCTTTAGATTTTGGCCATGAGAAAAAATCTGTCGTCTTGTTTGAAAATAAATGTATGAAATAACACTAGAAGTGCAGTTTCTGATTATTTAATTTGCTTGGTGGTTAAAACTATTTTAACCCACTGAGCAGTTTGGCAGATTTGCCTTATTCATTGCATAAACATATTTGTCTGGCTTCTTTTATAATTTGGTATTAAAGGGAATCAGTTGTCAAGCCCGCTCTCTTCTGTGTGTTTTTAATAAGGAAATATATCATGAGAGTGATCAGAAACTGAATTCTAATAAAATACTGGTACATTACTAAGCAGAATGTAATCTGTTCAAGATGCCAAGTAAGTCATGGAGTTAAAAAAATAATGAAATGACACCACTTAGGAGTAATTTTTTTTGCAGGGGTGTAGATTTCAGCTTCTTAATACTGTGAACAATGAGAAGCACTTGTTGCTTTCTCAGTGTTTTTAGAGAACATCAAGATAGTTTAGCTTGATAACAGTGTCAATGTGAAACTGACACTAGTAACTCATTTTCTTATATAATGAAAGATGTGGTTGTCTCAAATAGTGGATCAATATTTTCCCAGTGGTTTTTTTCAGCTATCTTATGATAAACTAGACTTTCATTATTGCTGAATCTATATTTATATTAATCTTTTTCATCACACATCTGTACATAAGGCTTTCGTTATTATTTTTGATTTCAGTGTACTGAAGTGTCTGCACAATTAGATCTCAGTTTGAATTTATTGTGAGACTTCAAGCTGGTTCTATAAATACAGCTTTCATGACTCCAAGCACCACTTATTTGTGACAGTTTCTATATGATTTTCATTGTTTGTGTTCACTGCTAAATTATGTGAAAACATAATACTATGGCTAAAGGCTAAATTGGGGGGTCTCATAGAAATGCATAATACTTAAACAGTATTACTGACTCTTGATTTAATAGGACAGCACGAGCCAGATAAATATAATTTGAAAAATGAAAGTAGAAGGAGAAAATAATTTGCTGTCCAACTAGCTGTGAAAGCATTGTTTTGTCAATTGCAGTAACTGTCATCCCATATGTGTTTGAACTTGATTGCAGACACAGAGCAATGTTGGACAGGCTGCTGTTGGACAAATAAACAAGGGATGAATATTATACACATTATTGATACATGTTTTGTTTATTAGTATTGTTTATTTGTACTACAGTGGTACCTCTCGGTGGATTATAGGTTATAACCTAAATCAGGGTCCCACTGTGCTCGTTGCTGTACATACATACAGTAAGAGATGATCCCTGCCCCAAACAGCTTACACTCTAAATAAACAAGACAGTCAAAAACGTATTAGACCCATTTTTCAGATGGGGGACTGAGGCAAAGAGAGATTAAATGCACACAGTGAGCCTTTGGAAAAGCCAGGAGCTGCAACCAGATTTCCTGAATCCCAATCCACAGACTTTAGAAGCAAGACCATCCTTTCCCACTAACAAATGGGTGAACCAAGATGGACATAATTCTTGACTGAGTTTTGAGTGTAACTGGAGATTTAAAAAGTGTGGGAAATCTAATTAGTAGTGACTGTGTGATGTAGAAAGGTATTATTTCAAGTAAGGTGAAAGTGAACACCAAAGGGGAGAAAATAAGAGAAGATTTTTTATGTTGGTAAACGATAATTTTAAGATAGTGTAGGAAGTATATAACTGATTTATCTAGATGATGAAAAGAAAAGAAAACGTCAATTTGACTTTATGAGGAGAGAAGGAAAACAGCAATGCGAGGAGAAGGGAGGAAATAAAGTAACTCTTCACTCAGTTGTGACTAAGTATTGGACCAAGCATGGCATGGAATATCACACCAGATTTCTGGCAGGTCTCTGCAATATTTAAGCACCAGCAATTGTGAATAGACAGTGATGCAGTGTGAGAGTCCTCTCTGGATTTCCTCGTCTTGGGGAAATTTGAACAACGTGGGAAGAAAGAAATGAGGCGACTCCTGTAGGTCATACAGAAAAGGTCATAGCAAGAGCATAGATGAGAACCAGCACTCAATCAATTTCCCTGGAGAAGGGCCTGACTGAGGGAAGATGGGGTTAATTATTAGATCAGTATTAACTGGTGATAGGTAAGGAGCTAGTTAGCCGATTAACTAGCAGGACCACTATAAAAGTAGATCTCTTCCCTCTTGCAAATGGGATTGATATTTGTATGTCTTTGGAAACAGAATTACTGCATAATACTGTTAAGGGTGATGTTTGAGATAACACAAACTATATGTTGGTGAGTACAAACTGGAAGTGTTGTCGCCATTTGTACAAGAAGACAGACGTGGGGAGCCGCACCCTGTCACAGCTGAGTACCAGTGGAGATGAAACAGAAGTGAACATTGGCAAGTCTATTTAGATACGTCCTACAAGTGCAAAGGGAGAAAAATAAGTATGGTACACAAGTGGGCCCCAATTTGGCAAAACACTGAAGCATGTGCTTCCATCCATTCCTACTCAGCAAAGAATTTAAGTATGTGCTTACCTTTAAGCATGTGCTTCATTTCTATGAAATTCAATGGGTGCTTTGTTGAACAGTGATGGTTTTCTGGATCAAGGCCAGGTAGAATAGAAACAGCATTGTTAACATTGTGGAAATAGGGATGGTGTCCTATTCTAGGGCAATACACAAAAGTGCAGAGCTGGCAGAGAAGTGTATTGCTGTGGTTGTCTTATGTCCATCATTAGGTACTCTGTCAGCAAGAAACTCAGTCAAGGAAAGAGATCTGTAAGAGCCATAAACAAGATATTCCGAAACAAACAAGTTCTTCATAGAGTATTAGACCAACCTCACATCTCTCCCAGCATAGGACAGATTTTTCTTGTACAGGATGGCTATCTGTGCACATGCTGTTATTCAAAATGATTTATGTTATACAATCAAAATTTGACCCGATTCTCTTTCTTCCTGATTTTATTTCATTTAACCTTAGTGGTTTGTGTCATCCTGTAGAGACTCTATCCGCTACCTTACTCAATCATCTCTGCTTGAATCTCATAGCCTTCTATATTATAAACCACAAGGATGAATTGTGGTCCACTGATAACCAGCTGAGATGAACTGCATAAACCATTCTATTCTTTCAATCTTTGCATGATATTTTTCTTGTTCATGTGAAACAATAATAATCTTTTACTTATATTTCCTATGCATTGGTGCTCAGCTCGTGTTCATTTTAAGATGTGGTCATAACCTTAACATGAATTGCTACTGAGTGTATGAAAATGATGTCACAATAAAACTGAATATCTTCAAGCCTGCCCTTATACAAAATGCCAAAATAAAACTCCTTTCCAGCAAATTCTTGTTCCCTGTTAAATATAAATACTCTGACTCATGTTCTTTGGTTAGAATAAAGGGTGTAGCACTCCATAAGCATTTTGGCCTGAACATTTGTCACATGTAGTTCAATTAGTATAAAGCATGGAAAGTGAAGTACAATCTTTGTTATTTGCCTAGCTTGTTATGGAGTGAGCTGATGGAAAGCAGAAGGTATAAATAATGTCAAGTTGGTTAAAAAGTATGAATGATATATTCTACTTAGAAGATTTTATTTGTAATTAAAGGAGATCCTAAAGTGTTTCTGTAAACCAAAGCAGGAGAGAGGGTTTTTTTTGTTTGTTTGTTTTGTTTTACAAAAATCTATAGTTTGATGACTAGTAACTAGAGCTAGTCAAAATGAAAACCTATTTTGGGGAAAAATTTTGCAAAATTTCAGAATTGTTTCCATTTTGTATTTTTTTAAATGAACCCACTTTTGTTTTGTTTTTTAAAAATCAAACCCTCAAAAATTATTCCTGATTTTTTTTCTTTTTTTAAAAAAAAGGTTTCCAAAATTCTCAAAAACATCAAAAATGTTAGAGCTGGTTAACCAAATTTTCATTTTAGTCACCATTTCAATAACAGGTTTCATACTGTTGTCAAATTTTTTTTGGTAAAGTACAGTAGAACCTCAGAGTTATGAACTGACCAATTAATCACACACCTCATTTGAAATGGGAAGTATGTAAAGAGGCAGCAGAGGCAAATACAGTACAGTACTGTGTTAAGCATAAACTACTAAAAATGAAGGGAAAGTTTAAAAAAAAGATTTGACAAGGTAAGGAAACTGTTTCTGTGTTTGTTTCATTAAAATTAAGATGGTTAAAAGCAGCATGGTAAAGTTTCAAAGCTGCATTAAGTCAATGTTCAGTTGTCAGCTTTTGAAAGAACAAACATAACCTTTTGTTCAGAGTTGTGAACATTTCAGAGCTATGAACAACCTTAGTTTGGGAGGTGTTCGAAACTCTGAGGTATTGATTTTTTTTTTTAAATGAAGTTAGATTATTTCTATGGGAAAATACTTTCATTTGAAAGATTTTGATCAGCTCTTTTATTAGCTTACTTAATTTAAGAAAAAATCTACACATAATTTTTACACAATATATTGTTTAGTAAAATTATAATAGATTTAATTTAGGAGGGCTGGTAGTGACCACTCGTAGTTAGGTTGCCTAACACTTTCCATTCTAGAAGTTTCTTGTTGAATTTTCTATGAGAAGCAATAATGCCTCTGTTGCTTGCAGTAGCCTTTAGATAATCAGCAGGGAGAACCCCTCAAGATGTGGACGTGCTTCCTCTTTGTCCTTTGCAATTCAATTCAGATTTAGCTCAGTTGCAAAATGTTTGCCCCTACCCAAATCACAATTTCCCTTCTCTCACACAAGTTCCTCAGGAAAATTCTATCAGCTTTCCAAAATCACTGAGCCCTAAGGGGTCTAGCATGTGCTGCTACTAAAACAGCAATTGCTACTGACTACATTGTGCAGGGAGTGCCCAAGAGCTGCCAGATCAGCTATAACAGGTGGGGGAGGGGGCGAAGTGGAGACACGGACAAGGCTGAGCTTTCCCCATGAGTACCACCTCTGCTTCACCTAACACATGGCCCCAGCAACTCATCCCCCTTTTCGGCGCATCACATAGATGCAGCACGTCAGCACTCATCCCCCATGACTCTTGGATAACAGCCTTCTCCTGCTACCAGCTAATGTAGTTAGTCCTGTAGCTCAAGTTGTAGAAGACTCTGCTGAAGATTCAGAATTCAGATGCTGCTAGTGATGCACAATGATCGTAATAGGGGAAGATTTTTACATTTGTGCATAACAAAATTATTTTTTTTCCTTTATCCTTACAAAAATGAATTAGTAAATTGCATATAAAATACATTAAATTTGTTAGATTGCAAAGTGAAATGCTCAAAAGTTAGGAAATGCCAGAATGATGCTTCCTTATGCAGCCTTAATTCATCCCCCACTCTGTGTTTCCTAATTACATAATAACTTACTGTTTTTGCCACAGGACCCTGGCCCTTCAGTGCATACACTGGATGCACGAGAGGGCTGAATTCAGGTTGCCCAGGCAACCGTAAATCTGAGATTTTCTCATTTTGCAACTTATATAACATTCTTGTAGTATAGTCTTTTTGTGTGTATATAAATGTTGTCTATGGCTAGTGCTTAGTTCTTTCAGATGGTGACACCTTGGTACATTCACTGAATCCTCCAGTGGTTCTGTAATTGTTATCATTGGAAACAGTTCTTGGGCAATGAGTTGGTGGATGCAATTCTTCACTTGCCGAGTCACAGCTCCTTTGCCCTTTGATAAGGCATATTTTACTGTACATATGTCACACTCTAACGGTGACTGTCAATCTCAAGGATACGTTAACTCATCACAGGTCTGGAAAGACTCAGGCTATTGATAGCATGCTGCCCAGTGAGATCATTTTAAAGTTTTACCTCATCTCTTACTACATATACTAGACTCTGGTTTTGCAGTGTTATTGTAGGCCCACCTTCTGGTAAACTAAGCAGCAGAATTCAAAATGATGTCATGTAGAATCAAGATTTTTATATAAAGAAATACTTTTGTAGGTTTAAACAAGTGCCAACATTTCAAAGTAGCCTTTACACAGCCATTATACCTGCTTAAACTATATTATACATACCTAAAATTGCTCACCCAAATATTTATATCTCAGACACAAATCAGGTAGGAGACCAGTATAAATTGGGTATGTTGACATTTACTTACCTTATCTGTCTGGGCAAATTATATTTGCATATGCACTTGAGATGCTGACTACCCCACACTGACACACCAAAAAATACATAGCCAAAACATTGCCTGTGCTGTTTGGTGAGTAAAAACATAGAAATAGCTATTGAAATGTTGGCTTTACGTGATGAAAACCAATGTCCCACTTACTGAAGACAATACAAAATTGGATCAGACTTTTATATCTAATTAATGAACATGTTCTTTAAAAAAGAACTTTTCTAGGAAGATTATCTTGTAAAAAATAATACCAGAATCCTGCTTTACAGAAGACTATCCATTATTCTATGCATCATTGCTTCCTGCCACTTTGTGTTGCCAAAACCCCACCGCATGCTTTTCTCAGTTGCTCTCCTTTCTACTTCATGGCAAATCAAAATTAATACAAATTAAATCAATTAAAGTCCTGCCAAAATCAGGAAAGTGTGCTATAAACATTGGTGTTCATAAAGATGAGTCAATTGCTTTACAATTTTGATTGCATTAAAAAACTACATAACAAAAGTGATTCACACCTAATAATATTTTATTTAATCAGATATGACGGTCCATTAGCTAATGAACCAGCAAACTACATTGTCCAATATAGAGAAAAGGACATCACCCAATCATATTGCCTTCTGGAGGGACAATATGTAGTATAAAACAGTGTGAAAACTGTTTCCCCAAAAACAAAATAGCTGCAACCCTCTCTTCCCCAGCATATCTTAGAAAACAAGTTAAAATATCTAGGGTGCACCATCAACTAGGGTGACCAGATGTTCCTATTACCCCCCACTGCCAGTCCTAATTTTTCACACTTGCTATCTGGTCTCCCTGTCATCAGCATATGCAGTCATCTTCCTCTCTCCCATCAGTTTTTTTTTCCAAATGTACTGAAACATCCTCACTCATATTGTTATACTGTCTGCTCGCTGTGGTTATTTTGGTGGTAATGGTCAAAGTCTTCCCTAGTTACTGTCCATCCTTCAGCCTACTTATATGGCCCTCATCACCATAGTATGTTAGCCTCATGCAGCTCTGGCTTCATGGATTAAAATTTTCAGACAAAATCAATTGCAAATTTGCCCCAAGTAAGGCCTTAGTAAAGACTTAATGAGGAACACAGGGATTGATAGGATAGCCTGGTAGGGAAAGGGAAAAAAAACAGATGACATTGAGGTGATCCCATTCAGATGAGTTAAGGTTGCAAGATCAGATCCTAACTTTTTTTTAAAAAAAACAACCTAGGGTACACAGTAAAAATGAAGTGACTCAGCAGAAATGGGGAATTCAGGCAGCAGTTGGTGTGTTGCAGGCTACTATAGACTCATCTGTGTGCCTGTTGTTCAGATAGCTCAAAAGTTGATCCAGTAAAAGTTATTTTACCTCAGGCACCTTGTCTCCCAGGTATGTGCAGGCACTTTATCGCTCTGTAATAGTTCAGTGAAGGATCATATTCTGTAATTCTAAAGCCAAGAAAGTAAGGGTTTAGAGCCAGCCATTGCTTTAACTGATTAAAAGGTGATTTGAGGTAAGTTTTTTGTTAGTAGAAAAATTCAGAAGATTAGGGTGTAATCCTGCTGTCACTGAAATTAACTGTAAAACTTTCATTGATTTAGGTGAGGCAGGATTGAACCCTAAGTGCCTGATTCAGTGTCCACTTGAGTTAATGGAAAGACTCCTATTGACTTGAATTGGCACTAGATTGAATTCTTAAGGGACAAGGGTGAAATCCTGATCCCACTGAGGTCAATGGAAATTTTGTGATTGACTGCAATGTATAGACAGCAAAAAATAAGACCACAATAGGATTTAACCACCTGAACATTAAACAGCGTCATGAAAAGTAAATCCGTAACCACTAAAACTGATAATTGTACATCCAGTAATGTATAGCTTGGGACATTTTGCATCACAAATAGAGCCACTTGCAAATATCACATTATTTGGGGAAGATTAGTGTGTTGTGATGAATTGTATTTGTATAATTCAAATACTGTATGCCATTCATACATATATCTGAAGACCATCTGTAAGGCAATGGTAATGTCAGCCTTATTACACTATGGCTGCTTGTATTTTCAGTTATACATGTAAGCTTATTTGAGGATAAATTGGATACACAGCTAAAACCAAACTATTTAAAGAAATTTTTTCTTTCTAGTATGCACATGACTAAATGGAGAGAATTTGTAGCTCAGTTCTACAATTTATGATGATCCTGTTGCTGAAGAGCATTGATTAATTTCTATCTTCATTTGAATCCTTCAAACATATAACCTCCAAGTCAATATTTTGGCTTGGTTTGGTTCAGAGTGGGTTGAGCTAAACCATTTAATGTCAGATATAGTTAGAAGAGCTGCAGAAATTACAGGATCAAATGACACATAATATTCAGTGAAACTGAATTGCATTAGGGGTTCACAAATAGAATTAATACTACTTAATGTTACTCTAGCATTTGAAGCAATAAGAAGCCAGAGCTAATATTCCCCTGCATAGTAAAACTGTAGTTGTATAAAGCAGCAGTTGGATGAGAGACCTGTGAGTGAAACCCAGGTTACTCTGAAAGTGGTACTCATGACTGAAACCAACATCTCAGCATGATGTTAACTGTGGTGCTGAAGATAATGGGTCAAGTGAGTCTAACATCACTGCAGTCAGTCATTCTAGGGATATATTTCAGCATCATTTGGATCTTTTGGAAACATAAAATGGAAGACCTACCCATTTGTTGCCATTAAAAATCTAATGTTTCTGTTGGCAAGAGCTGGTGCACTGATTCTAGTGGCCCAAACAAATTCTAATTTGACTGACTATATTCTGCTTACCTAATTTTCCCATTGCAGTTTTAGTTGGGTATAATATTCTTCAGTTCTTACTACACATATGTAAATAGTTGCCATGTTCTCTCCAAAGATATGTGAAATGTTTCCTGTGTTCATCTCTGTGTAAAAAGTTAATGCTTTCTTATATGTGTGTGTGAGAGAGAGCGATCCAAAGAGAGAGGGAGAATGCCAGTGCTGGTTGGAAAAATCCTATCAAATTCCTGAAATTCTTATTTCTGCCTCCTTCTGCTCGGTGATTTGAACATTGGCCTGCTAAATCCAGGGTTGTGAGTTCAATCCTTGAGGGGGCCATTTAGGGATCTGGGGCAAAAATCTGTTGCATGATTTAGTTGGGGATTGGTCCTGCTTTGAGCAGGGGATTGGACTAGATGACCCCCTGAGGTCCCTTCCAACCCTGATATTCTATGATTCTAGTTTTGGAAAACATATCAAACATTTCTAGCATATGTATAAATTACATAAAATAACTACATTAAAAGAACATTAAAGCTGCAAAAAACCCAGGGCCCTTTGGTCCTAAGATGGGTCACTGAGTTCATATGGAGAGAGAATTAAGGTATCACTCTTGGGGATCAGGGGTTCTCCAGGAATGGGCTACATGTTATATTATTCATATATAACACTGAGGATGGACCAGATCCTTGGCTGGTGTAAATCAGGGTAGCTCCATTACAGTGAATGGAGTTAAGTTGATGGAAGTTCATCCAACAGCTGTGCTGTTTAACATTAGCTGCAGATCTGGCGGTAAATATTTAATAATTGCCAGAAGAACGTTTCGAGAAACCAAAACCCTGTGTTCCTACTTCTAATTCTCTTACCTCGGTCTTTGCTCAGTTGAGTATGACTAAGATACCAGACACACTTTTTCAAGACCTGGTCCTTCCAGTTTGTGGCCTAGATTTCCCTGGAACACACTGGTCTATGTCTCTCTTATGATGTTTGTGTTTACAGCTTCTGGGGCAGAAAGATAATATTCTGGTTAGGAAATGTTGTCTTTGACATGTATGACATATATGCAATATATACCACGTTAGCCTATATCTGAATATGTGTTTACATGAATATTAACTATTTGGTGCAACACCCTCTTTGAATTTCACAACTGATAATCCAATTGATAATCCACCAATCCACCAATGTGAAGGACTGAGATATTTTGAGGTGCTGAGATAGATCAGAACCATTAAGGCAAGCCGTTTCTTTCATCAGAGTTTCTGCAGCAAAATCCATGGAGAAATTGATTTCCAAAATGAATCAAAATATCTTCTAGATTCAAAAACATCCATCAGTGTTATTAATATGGGAATTAATGACACAGTCCTACGGAGCAGCTAACTGAGATGGAACAGGAGCATTCTGCATTTTGATGACATTCAGTATAAAGCAATAGAGCATATCTGCTCTAAAAAAGGCTATGGTTGTTTAAGAAGGCATCATAAATTTACTACAGTAAACACAAAGCGATGCAAAAATAGTAATTAAATTACCCTTCTGGAATATGCCCAATACCTTTAAAAAACATAGATGGTGTTCTTTTAATATTGGTCATTGTAGAAATAATGGACACATTCAAGGAATGTTGAACATTCAGCAAACTGATACAGGAACCATGCCAATGAGAGAGGGACAGTTATGTGGTGACAAACTATAAAGATAAACAAGCTTTTCTGAATTCTGATGTGAAAGGAGGCCACTTATTGGAAAGACATGCTCCCTCAAGATTTTTCTTCTTGTTTCTGGCATTGTGTATGATGTAGCCTGGACAACACTCACATAAACAATACTTGGAGGATACAATTATGGCACAGTGGGCAAGGACATCAGCTGGTGTAAATTGGAAATAAAGTCAATGCTGATATAGACTAGCTAAGGAGCTACCTCTGAATTTGATAGTAGGTTGTCATGGCTTGCTAAAAATAAGTTTTTATCATACAACTAAAAGCATGTAGCTGAAACATCAATGAATTACCATTATATATTTATATCCAGTCATACCCTACAGAACACCAAAGGTCAGGTATTGCAACATTTACTTTCAGGGGTAATCATTATTCATGTTTGTAGTCAGTACAAAGTCAATAGAAGTCAACCCTCATGTGAGTAAGGACTGTAAGATTGATTTTGACCAGCTCTAGCCATTAGTCATCAAACTAAAGATTTTTTTTTAAAAACATATCTGTCCTGCTTTGGTTTACAGAAACACTTTAGGACCCTCTTTACTTACAAATAAAATCTTCTAAGTAGAATATATTGTCCTTACTTTTTAACCAACTTGACATTATTGATACCTTCTGCTTTCCATCAGCCCACTCCATAATAAGCAAAGCAAACAACAAAGATTGTACTTTACTCTCCATGCTTTACGCTAATTGAACTACATTCAATGTTCAGTCCCAAAAGCTTAGAGTACTACAGCCTTTATTCTAACCAAAGAACATGACTCAGAGTATTTATATTTAACAAGGAGCAAGAATTTGTTTGAGAAGGAGTTTTACACTGACAGAATGGTCAAAAAGAGCATTTGTGTACCTGAGAATCAAGCACTGAGAATGTATTGCTTCTGTTTTTGTTTGGCGGGGGAGGGGCGGGGGGGACGCTGTTTTCTTGAAATACAATATAGTGTTGCTTATATTGTGGAGCTGACCCTCTTAAAACTCTAAATCTAATTTTATATTAACCCTCAGCAATATCTGACTATGTCATGAATATTTGTTGAGGGATTCATTGGCCCTGTAGGCAATGGCGTATGCAATTTTTCCTTTGGTATTGTGTTATGTTAATGGCAAGTGATGTGAAGATCTGTTCCTTGAATGGTAAATGATGCACAGGGAATTCCAGCACTACTGCTTTAAGGACAGAAAAGTTCTAAGTTACGTGATATTGCTCTTGGTAACCAGAAATGGGTCTAAATAACTTGGGAACAACAGAAGGAAACTAGATTGGGTCAGTTAAACGTCACAGACATCACCTCATTCATGAAATAGAGTAGTGCAGTAGCCCTTAATTCTTAGTAAAATGTTACCTTGTGTGTGGATAACATCTTCATTTACCCCAGCTGCAGAATAACTACTCTCTCAAAAGGATTTTCAGTGAGAAGGAGTGGAAACGTACTGAGAACTGACAATAGAAGCAAATCTCAGATTTACATTTCATAGTTAAGGCCAAATTATACTTGAAAATCTTGATTTGCTGAGTACTGTAGGTTAGTTCTACTGTCTGTAAACTATATCTTGATCTGTAGATATTCTGTGAAGCAAATTCCCATCCAGATTATAAGCAGAGGAAATATTATTGATAGCCTGCAGAAGAGACATTTGTTGCCATTCATCCTCCCAGATTTAAGAAACATCTCCTCCCAAATCCTCCAATTCTCTATAGAGATTTGTAGGGTAGTCCCTCTTGGCCCAATTGTGCTATGGGATCATACTTCAGGATCTCTGATAAGATGTAGTGAGTGCCCTCCAGAGAAGTGTTAACTAGCAAACAAAATCTTATGTAGTCAGCAATTGCATTCTCTTTCAAGAATAATTATTAGGCATTCAGACATCATGGTAATGGCGGTAGCGTTCAGACTTCAACAGTTAGAATGATGAATCACTTCTCAGCCTGCTTTAGAGGAGTAGATTTGCTACTGCAGCTTCTTTTTTGTATTTTAAATTCATGCTAATAAAAAGCCCTTTCAATCACTCTGCATTACTTTCTGATAGCAAATGTGTATAGGCTGTGCCCATCACTGAGCCCAGTTTAGTAGTGAAGCTAAAAGAAGGTGTGGGGGTGCACAAGAAGCATTAAGCCATCTAATTGCCCTCAGGACAGTGTAACTACGGGTTAAGTCGATCTAACTGATGTCATTCAGGGGTGTGAAAAAGTCCCCCACTGCAACGCAAGTTTAGTGCTGTCTCTTCCGTCTCCTGCTGTCGTAGCTTCTGGTTCTCGATAAGGTGGAGCATTTATGCTAATGGTTAGCATTTATACTAAAGGTTAGCAACTTTTGAATAATGCTAAAGAATAAAGCAGCCATTGATGTTTGTTATTTTGTGAACTTGGCAAAGATAACATTACCTGAATGAGTGTGTGGTATTACTTATTCTTATTATTATGTTTATATAAAGGCTTGTCAATATACTGTCTCAAACATCTCAAGGAACAGTTGTAGTTGTAGCAAAAAGCACTGTCTCATCTGATCTGCACACAACTTTTAACAAAAGTATTCTCCTTTTGCTAAATCATATTTCACATGTGAAATTTTGTGGCAATGGAATGTGGAGCAATTCAAGAAAATAACATAACTAAAATAATAATATAATAAACTATTCAAGGCTTTTTTTCTTACCAGCTCTTGTTTGCATACTGATGGAAAATAGCCAAGAGGCAAAGCAGGGAATAGAAGTTTGAATTGTTGAATACTTGGACACAACTAGTCTGAAGTGCACCAAACAATTCTTCACATTTCACTGTACTGGTAAAATTTTAAAGGACTTCTACATTTTTATCCTGCATGGATTTTAGATAGCTTAATACATGAACACTATATGAATAATAAATTGAAAATGTATTTGTGAACAATGCCACAGGCTTCTTTGTAGCTTTGTGTAATAATGGACTCATTTTATGGACAAATATGCTTAAGATTAGAATATTCTGGCTATCACACTGGGGCCAACATAACTTCTCTTGCAGATTCCAAGAATTCAGACTATTAGCCAATAAATTGATGCATCTCATTGCTTTAGATTTTTTGTTATTATAGAACTGTATGAGTGTGTCACTGAGATGGCTGTTGCTGCTTCCTGGCTCCAAACATGCGCTGCCACACCCAGGCCCCGTTAAAGTGGTTTATTCTTTTACAGCAAAGGTTAAAATAAACAAACCAGAATGTAGTCTTAGGTCAGCACCAAGGCTTCCGAGCCATCAGGCTTCTGGGCAACCCTTCCCTGGGGTCTCTGACATTCCATCTCCTGTCAGCTTCCTAGCCTCAACCAGCTCAGCTTGTCACAGGCCTTTCCCACACATCTGCCTACTAGTAGCCCTTTATAAGATCAGGTATAACCCGTCCCTCTTTAATTAGCTAGATAAGGCTTACCTGCTCTAGTCCAGGGAGCAGGGCTCAGTCTATCCCCAGAGACCAGCTAACGCTGTGACAGTGTAGCTGAAAGATATGCATGCTGTTTGAAAGGCATGGTTTAGTGCTCCACAAACTCAAATTCCATCACTCCTTTAATCTCTGGAATCAATATTTGAATAAGCAGCTGTAACACACTGTGTTGAAAAACTGTTTGGCAGAAAGTCATTAGTTTTAAGTGTTTATATTGGCAGTATATATTTAATCAAGATACACTGATACACAGAAAGCTTTCTGTAATTATTTCCCAAATGTTCTCTTTTGGCATACAAACAAATTTGCATGTCAGAATTGGCCTAATTTTTTTGTGTATGTCCTTCTAATTTTTTTTCTAAGTTGAATGTGGATTATTACTGGCAAGGTCCACGCACATCTACAATGATCCAGAATTCAGAGAGAGACAGAGACCGTCTGATATACCAGTTATTTCTCTTACTCCTAAGAATGGGTTCCCCAGGTGATGAATTGATCTTACCTGACATAATAGAAGTAATAAACAGCATGGATAATTCAAAAAGAAAATAGCAGTACATTAAAGATATCAACATGAAAACTGATGTAGGGGAAGTGTCATGTGTCACGGACAAACCTGGTGCTTTCCTATTGCTCCTACAAAATGTTTGAGACAAGGGTATTCTTGTCTGGGATGGTGATCAGAGCTCCAGTACTCCAGTGAAATCTGCACAGAAAGAACCCCAGTTAGGTCTGTGGTGCTCTAGGGGGCACAAGGGATGCACCTTTTTGGACTTTTACAGGAATGCTGTATATCAGACGGATAAAGCGGTATATATGTGAGCAGATAATGAATATAAGGAGCACTGTCTACTGGCCTTTGGGGTATTTAGCACTGTTCATATATTTGTAATGCCAATAAAGCCATTGCGGTTGTGCTGTGTAAATGGCTCCCAGATTACACAAGGAACAGGATCTAAGATTGAAGTTTGCAATAACTGAGAGATGCTTCCCAGCTAACAAACTAGGGTTTTTCTTTAAATGAGAAATGTAAGGTCTCTGGCACTGCTGAGTACTCAGTACTTTAAATCTTAGCCTCAGGCTAGAAAAACACACAGAAGGATCGGAAAGCTCAGTCTACTTCAACTCACAGAATTTATCTGCATCCACCAACAGGATGGGGAAGATTTACCTCCCAAAGGAGTAGGCTCTTCTACCCTAATCATAATGCTTATGCCCCACTTAAGAACTGTGGGTGAAAGAAAAAGGTCTATGGGCTTAAATGGGATAGAAGTGGTGCATAGGTCTTGTGCTGGTATAGCCCATACATCAATGTGTGTTAGGTGTCCCAGTTGTAGTATAATGAGTGGAACTAAAAAAAGGGTCATGTTTCAGGAAGGACCTAGTTTGGAGTGACACCAGAAACTCAGGAATACAAGCTTGTGCTGTGCTGCTCCCAGGCAGACAGGCCTCTCAGTGTGCAGTGCTTACCCTCTGTGTTCGCGCAATGAATATCTCCTTCTGACAATCTGCCTGTTTCATTAGCAATATGTGATGCAGCAAACACCCTTTTATTTCTGACCGAAAGAGGATGAGGGTAGGGTGGCCTCTTACATCTCTCAGCTTGAGAGTCTGGCTGTTCAGCTCTAGTTGTAAAAATCCATGTTTTTCTCTCTGTTGGTGCCTGGTCTAGTCCGTGGTGTTGGCCAAGGTGACAGCTGCCTTACTGGCCTTCTGCACAGAAGTACATTGCACACAATGTGAATAAGGGTGGCAGAAACTATACGATGTGGTGATTTGCCCTACGTCAAGCATGGAAGGCCAGGTCAAATATCAAGATGAGTGAAAACCACCCATAGTTATGACTGAAATTAAAAGCTGATGATTGAGGTGATTTGTACCAAATTTCAAAGGTATAGTATCAGGGCCGGTGGAAGGATATTTCCTGCCCTAGGCAAAACTTTCACCTGGCACCCCCACCCCGGGGAGCCCTTCAGCAGCTCTCTGACCCCCTCCATCCTGTGCCCCCCCGTGGCAGCTTCTCTCCCCCCACCCCGCCCGGGGAGCCCCCTTGCCGCAGCTCCCCACCCCAGCTCACCTTGGCTCCACCTCCTCCTCTGAGCACGCCAGCACTGCTCCACTTCTCCTGCCTTTCAGCTTGTGGCGCCAATCAGCTGTTTGGTGCTGCAAGCCTGGGAGGGGAAGAGAATTAGAGTGGGGCGGGTGCTCAGGGAAGGAGGCAGAGTGCAGGTGAGTGGGGCGGAGAGCGGTTTCCCCGAACCCCTTCCTCTACGTTACTTGCTGCAGGTGCCCTCCCCGCGCCCCGCTGTCCCAGCTCACTTCTGCTCCATCACCTACCCTGAGCATGCTTTTTGGCGCCCCCAACCACTAGGCGCCCTAGGCAGTCGCCTAGTTCGCCTAGTGGTTGCACCGGCCCAGTATAGTATGATGGGGCTAGAGGAACATGTTCTCTAGAGACACACATATTGCCATTTATTTCTGTCTCCAAATTGTAAGTGTTGGGTTTTTCTTTTTTGTTTTGTTTTTCTTTTCTTTTTTAACTTGAACAAGGCAGCATTCCGACTCAGACTTTAATCTGAAAATGAGTTTCTAATATTCCCTTGGTGAGCATAACATTACATTTATAAATAGAAACTTACTATGAAGCAGAACATCAATATGTAATCCAGGTCCTTGTAGTTATGCTTTACATCACATTTTTCACCCTCTCTCTTTATCAAGCTGGGATTTTTTTTTTCAACAGAACAATTTTGCAGTCTAGACCAAGAATTTTAGCATTAAATGCATCTAAAGAATGTCACCCAGTGAACCAAATACAGTATTTCTGGTGGCTGGAGATCAGTATTTGTATTTAGTGGAAGTTTAATGATAGAAAACACTGAATACTAGTTAAAATCTCACAGAAATCAAAAGTATAGTTTATTAAATGTAATTGTATTATATAAAATACATTAATAGTAAGAGTTATGTTCACTAATACACCAATGAAACTTAGCCACAGATTCATAGGACCAATTTCAGAGGAGCATCTAAGATGTTATAACTTGCATCTTCTCCTGGCTTCAACAACATATATGTTACACTAAATTAGACTCCTGAACACAAGATTCTCAGCTGGTGTAAACTGCCATAGATCCACTGCAAGATCTGACTCAGATTTATAGATGAACATAGGGAAGTATTTTGGGATCTGTGATAAGTTTAAATGGGCCTGATATAAAGCCCATTGAAGTCAATGGCAGTCTTTCTATTGACTAATGAGCTGCTTCCCCTACCCCCTGCAAAAGGCTTGTTTCCTTGCCAAAGAAAAATTTTAGGTTGGTTTGACATGATTTGTTCTTGATAAATCCATGCTGACTGTTACTTATCACCTTATTTTCTTCTAGGTGCTTATGATTATGGAGTAAATAATCAAACAATCTTTCCAGATATTGAAATTAAACTGAGTGGTCTGTAATGCTCTGTGTTGTCCTGATTTCCCATTTTATAGTTAGGTACTATATTTGCCTTTTTCCAGTTTTTGGGTATATCTCTTGTTCTCCACAAGTTCTCTGAGATAATTGCTAATGCTCAGAGATCATTTGTTCCTGTGCTCTTAATAAACTTTAGAAAAACTGCCAACTTTCCAGAATTCTTTTCCCCTTAGACTTGCTTCCCGTGGGATCCTACCTACCAAATCTATGAGTTTGCTAAAGTCTGCCTTCTTGAAGTCCATTGCCTTTATTTTGCTGTTTTCCCCTACCATTCCTTAGAATCATGAACTCTTGTCATTTCATGATCACTTTCATACAAGATGCCTTCCATCTTCAAATTCTCAACTAGTTCTCAACTAGTTGTCAGAATCAAATCTAAAGAATAGCCTCTCCACAGTCACTTTCTCCACCTTCTGTAATAAAAAAGTTGTCTTCAGTGCATTCCAAGAACTTGATGGATAATCTGTGCTCTGCTGTATTATTTTTCCAACTGGTGTCTGGGTAATTGAAGTCCCTCATCACTAACAAGTCCTATGTTTCGGATGATTTTGTTAATAGTTTAAAAAAAGTTTCATCCACCTCTTCTTCCTGGTTAGATAGTCTATAGTAGACACCTACCCTGGCATAACCCTTCTTTTTTACCCCTTTTTTCCTTACCCAAAGACTTTCAACAGGTCTGCCTCCCTCTTCTATCAACCCTCAACCTCAGGGCAAGTGAATAGATCTTTGATATACAAGGCAACACCTCCTCCCTTTCCCCATCTGTCCTTTCTGAACAAGCTGAATCCTTCTATACCAATATTCCAGTCACGTGAATTACCCCAGCAAGTTTTTGTGATGCTAATTATGTCATAATTGTTATATTCATTAGTATTTCTAACTCTTCCTCTTTATTCCCATACTTCTTTCATTAGTATACAGACATTTTAGATATATTAGATTTCCCCTCTATATTCCATAGTCTCTTCTTTGTTTCTGCTGTGATTGCCCATGTTCACCCTCCATAACTCCCCCTGATTCCAACTCAGCTCTCCATGTTTTGGACTTACCCATGGGGTTTTGTCTCCTGCTCCCATCAAATCTAGTTTAAAGCCCACTTCTCTAGGTTAGCCAGTCTGTATCCAGAAAGATACTCTGCACTTTCCTTGACATATGGACCCCATCTCTGCTCAGCCGTACTTTTTCTTGAAACAGGATCCCATGGTAGAAAAAGTCAAAGCCCTGCTAGTGACACCATCATGCATCCACCAATTTACCTCCATGATATGACTGTCTCCATCAGGGCTTTTCCCCTGGATTGGAATGATAGATCAGAACACCATCTGTGTGCCTATCTCCTTCACCCTCACTCCCAAAGCCCTGTAGTCACTTCTGATCTGCTTGGGTCATACTTTGTAGTATCATTAGTGTCTACATGGATGAGCAGCATGGGATAGTAGTCAGAGGGCTGGACGACTTCAACAATCTTTCCATAAGGTCTCGGATACAGGCTGCTAGCAGGCAGCAGCCTCCTGGGATAATAGATCTGTCCAGCAGATGGATGCCTCTGTCCTCCTTAGAAGGGAGTCACTGACAACCACCATCCTGTTTCCTCTTGGGAGTGGTTGGCCACAATCCTCCCAACTTTGGGGGCACATGGCTTCTCCTTTTCTACCTTTGGGGGAGATTCTGCATTCCCCATTGTCAGGGTAGGAGACTGGTTTCTACCTGTGTCTTTTAATGCACGTGGAAGATTGATGTTTATCTTCCAATAGTTTGTTATCCGTTTTAGTGCCACGTGCCACTGGTTTCTACCTGTGTCTTTTAATGCATGTGGAAGATTTGATGTTTATCTTCCAATAGTTTGTTATCCATTTTAGTGCCACGTGCCACTGGTTTCTATCTGTGTCTTTTAATGCATGTGGAAGATTGATGTTTATCTTCCAATAGTTTGTTATCCATTTTAGTGCCACGTGCCACTGGTTTCTACCTGTGTCTTTTAATGCAT
>ML677343.1:26137168-26172582 GCA_007922305.1 Dermatemys mawii | reverse complement strand
AGATTGATGTTTATCTTCCAATAGTTCGTTATCCGTTTTAGTGCCACATGCCACATGCAGAACATTCCATACTTAGTTACTTATAGCAGTGGATTGTCAAGGGTGTTGCTGGGACAAGGGTGGAGCACTGCCTGATGCTAAAACTAACCAGCTGTCAGTTTCCCCCCTGTGAAGGAGCTATTCTCTCCTCCCCTGGTGGTGCTAGTGTAGTCCTCTCCAGCTGGATTGCTTCCTCATCCTTGGAAGTCTCTGTATGCCTATTTTCAATGAATTCCTTGTGGGCACAGATGTCCTCAGCCTAGTCACCTCCCCCTGGAGCTCTCCCTTCTGCTTCCTGAGAGAGTCTATAACTCTCACACTGGATGCTCTCCCCAGTCTGGGTTTCTGTGACTGGGAAATGCAGGACACAGTCTGAAAATCCACACCAGGACCTGGGTAAAGGAAATCATGGGTTCTCAGAGTGGCTGGATGTAACTAATGATTTCTTAGTGTGTTTCAGGTCTTTAAAGACCATCTTTTGATTTTTTGGGGGCTTGACTTGTGATTTTTTTTTAATGCTTGGGCATTGGCAAACCTGTTCTTATGAGAGCAGTCCCACTGCAAGGCTTTGTCTGCACAGGGAAACTGACTGGAACAGCTGTTTCAAAACAAGCTCTTCTGCAATAGCTATTTTGGAATAGCTCCCCAAATAGACACTCTTATTCTGGAATAAGAGAACCTTTATCTGATTTACCATAAAGTGTTTCCAAAGCAATGGTGAAATGGCTTGGAGTTTTCTGGTGCCTGAAATTATTTTGGGCACTGGTTTCTATCTGTGTCTTTTAATGCGTGTGGAAGATTGATGTTTATCTTCCAATAGTTTGTTATCCATTTTAGTGCCACGTGCCACATGCAGAACATTCCATACTTAGTTACTTATAGCAGTGGATTGTCAAGATGGATTATAAAAAATAGCATTATACTACATGGTAAAAGCCATTCAACACTAGGCTAATTTAGGTGAAATTATTTTTTTTCAGCTCAGAAACTAATAGTTCATAAATAATTGAAGTTCAAACTCAAGCCTCAGTTGAATCAGATGAGACGTTGTCAGGGATTGTATATACTTCAGTTCTATTGCCAAAGGCTAGCAAGTACACTGCATAGATATAAAGGAGCTGTCAGGCAAGATTTCTAGCAGGCTGAATGCATTGAGAAAAGAGTTAGTTAAAGTCTAAGCATGAGTGATAGTGTTTGCATAGTAAAGCAGTGATTATAGCATTTCTGGACCATAACTAAGTATGACTAATACTGTACAGAGCTGGTACAGAAGCTTGAAAAAAATTTATAACACAAATTACTTTTCTCCCCTGAAAGTGACATTTAAACTGTACCCAGAGAAACTAAATTGGCTCCTATGTGAAACCCTGCAGGAAAAATAATGTGCCAAAGACAGACAAGAAGAAAGTATAGTTGTTCACAAACATGTTAATGCTAAGCTTGGCCTTTAGTCAACCGAAGAACTGTGTGGATAGTCAAATACGAGCGCTGCCAGTTCTAAAGTCTGCTGAATATCTCCTCTAAGATTCTGAATGGTAGTTTGGAAGTTTCTTTCCACTCATCCTCTCACCTCGAAGGCCATAGACTTATATTTTAAAAATTAATTTTAGTCATCTACAGACCAGGAGGGATCAAAGGGGGAGACATTTTCAGAAGTGCCCAAAGAAGGTAGGAGCACAAGTCTTACTAGAAGTGAATGGGATTTGAGTTCCTTATTCCTCTGGGCAATTTTGAAAATTTCTCTGTTGGATTACCCAGGTGATTGCGTTAGCTACAAGCCCAAATGTAAGATTAGAAGCTTAAAATTTAACCACCAGTCTTTTAAAAATCTTGGCCCTAATTTCTGGCAGTTGAACTTATGATGTAGAAAGAAATTAAATTCTCCCCCAATAAAAATAATTAATAAATATGGTAATTATAATAAAACATTATTCAGTTCAAACCTTGGTAGGTACTAATTTTCTGGTGAGCACGGACCTTCATGGGTGATACCGGACTAGATGACCTCTTGAGATCCCTGGCAGCCCTGCATTCTATGATTCTATGATTTCCAAGTGAGCCACTCTCATAAGCAGCAAATATTTCAGACAGAAATTAATGGTACCTCTTAAATAACTTATCTTTCCCCATCAGCAAAATGGGAATATAGTCATGCTTTGGAATGCACTTTGAGACCTTGAGATGAAATGAAGCATAGAAATAAAATATATGAGTCATCACAAAGCGATCATATCTTTGTTCATAATCCATCTATGTTGTTTGTATTTTATCAGTTACTATATATCATCACAGAAGGGTGGCTTGACACTTTAAATCCCCTCTCCAATTTAGCCTGGATTGCAGATGCTGCTTAAATTAATTTGGATAACTAAGGAGCATCTGTGGTATAAATACTCCCTCTTAGAGGATGTGTACAGAGGAAGAGGATTAATTTATGAAACTGATATGCTAGGGATGGCTGGAATGGAGGAAACACTTCACATTAATGGTAGACTGAAAAAAGCAAGAGAACAGCAAGGAATGGAGAATATAGTGAGGTAGTCTGCATAATCTGAACCTCCATAAACTGCTCGAAATTCCTGCTCTAGAATGGAGTTATTTGGCATCTGAGTACAGTGATACCTATATTAAGAGTAAGAGACTTTACCTTTCAGATTAGAAGTGGTTTAGCTACTTAGTTAATATCTCTTGTGAGTTCTCTTTTTTCTCTAGTGACCTCATTAATTTGGTTGAGGTAACTATTTATGTTGTAGGTAGAGAGATCTGTTAGGGATGTAATCCTACAGATTCTAGAGTTAGTGGAAATGAATATGACACACCAAGTGTTTTTAGATGTTTTAAATTCATTTAATTATTATTGTTTATCTTACAGTGTTGCGCAGAGGTCTAGTCAAGATCAGAACTCTGATGTGCTGTTTACTGTACAGTCATGAGACAGGATCTCTGTGTCTCAGAGATCTTTATTAGCTAAGCACAATTAAAGATGTCAGAAACTCTGTGTCCTTGAATGTGGACGTCTTTAAAACCTCCCACTATCAATGCAAAATTCAAAGTTCTTCCTTTTTAGTTTAAAAAATAAATTGAACATTACGACCTTTCCAGTTTTCAAATAGATGTTGATCCTTTGAGTTCAGTATGGTTGTGGTATTAGCCATTGTTTCAGCTACCACCTCTGAGCTGCTTCCATATCTTGTACTAAAAATCAGCTATTTTTTCTTTCAGTTTTAGTTAGATTACACACAGTACCTGTTCTTAATTGAATTCTGCTAAGTACCATGCCAGAAAACTTGATTTAGGTCCAAATACTCTTTTGGTGTGTCAAACATTCTAATCTTGCTCTTTGAATCCTAATGTAGATGACCCGGATACTTGTATGGTCATATGTCCTGGTATCTGTACCATTTCAAGCCAAGTTGTGGGTACTCGGGATTTTTAATAATCAGGCCTTATGGGTCTAAAGTAACACACACCCTCCCCTCGAATCTGAGGCACTTACAATAAAAGACAAACTGAAAATTTTGACTCCTCTGTCCCACTACATACCAACCCTAGAGTAATCAAGGCTCTGATCCTCCCATTGATTTTCAATAGGCTTTGGGTCAGTTTTCTAGTTCGCTAATACCCTTTTAAAAAAATGAACAGTTTTGTTTATACTGAGGGTGTGCGACCCTAAACTATCTATTCTAATCTCAAAACAGATTGTTCTAATGTTCCCATGATGTGGCCACCTGCCTTCATCTGCACTGCACAGTTAAAGAATTCTGTCTGAATTACTTTGCATAAACATTGTAAAAATAAAGCTACTCTCAAAAGAGAGCTAGCATACATTCAGGATTCGCATGAAAAGTGATGCCTTTCCCCCCACTCCCTCTTGACAATTTATTTTCTTATTATTTTATGTCTGCCATGAGGCTTTTAAAATTCTTTATGTGAATGTATCAGTTTCTTTACAATTTCTCCACCCTTTTCTCACAGCTTATTCCTATTTCAAATGCTAGATGCTGATAGAAAATAAAAAGGCAAATAGACAACATTTAGCTGAAACATACAGCAAAAGCTGTGTTATTCAGCATTTTATCAACCAGAAAGCTCTATTAACTGGCATTTCTTATATTTCCCTATACAAATCTTCAATCTACTAACTGGGACTAGTAGGTTACCAGGGACCAGGAGTTTATGCAGTTGAACATTCTGCACTGTACTTTATGCAAAAGAGACA
Organism: Dermatemys mawii; assembly: GCA_007922305.1. NCBI lineage: Eukaryota > Metazoa > Chordata > Testudines > Dermatemydidae > Dermatemys > Dermatemys mawii. The sequence goes on along the minus strand of ML677343.1, from coordinate 26,168,324 downwards.
GAAGAGAAGACAAGCAAGCTGATATCAGGAATTTATTAAAAAAAGCAACTTCCAGGCTGTGTCATAAGGTCATTACAGATTCAGCCCAATCTCCTACACCTTGTACATCTACAGTGATTATTGCTGTTGATAATGATGACCTCAAGGCACTGCAAGATCCTGAAGTGCCTAGTGAATCATCAAAAAAAGATTAAACTGTGTTCAGTATAGTTTTAGTGTTAAGTGCATTTCTAGTGATCTGGGTGTAGGTCACGCACTGCCCATAGCAAGATGTAGAGTCATATGGTAACCTACCATATAGAAAACTTATATATACCTTAGTGCTTTAAGAAACAAACCACTCTGCAGTTCAGTGCTACTACTGGATTGGTAACTACATATATACTATTTTATACTCAATTCATTTTATTGTATTCCAATTCTTTGAAAATTGGTATTTCATTGGTAAATATAATTCTTAGTTGACCGGAATTTTTGATTAACTTTTTTTTGCACTGGGTCAAATTCCCCCCATTCTCCCAACATGCCAGATAACAAAGCCTTTACGGTACTGATGTTATATACATACACATTGTTAGGATTTTTGTACTATGCATAAGTTAATGAAGAATTATTTATTCAGAGCAAGGCTACTTCATTTTAAAGGTGGTTTTAATGTGTCTTTAAAATTGTGTAACAAATACAGAAACAGCTTCACTCTTCCCGACCCCATGCAAACATACACAATCTAATCTCTTTGTTTGGAGTCAGAACAAGTAATTCCTCGAGCCCCTTAATTGCTCCCAAATAAAGCAATGTACAGTAGCATCCGTCCTTTGCAGTACATTTATTGTGCCAAAAATAATGTCTACTTGGCAAACATAAGTGGCTTTAAAATGATCATTATGAAGAAAAATGTGAATGTTAGTGCCTATTAAACACATTAATGGAAATGCAACTAATAAGATTAATTTTTGTTCTCCTACGTTGGCCTTCAGGTTCACTTAAGATCCATTCTGGTTTTTAACTTTCCGTATGTGTTGCACATATGGAAACATATAACCATGATAATATGTCTTTCTCTCAGGTGTTCTTTTCCAGGCTGGGATAAGAGTGAGATTCTCACCTGCTCTCTGACTCCTTTATGTTGCAGAAAATGGCCAGAGTGGCATAGAGGGGTCCCTTAAAGCCCCACATTCAGCCAGGAGAGGATTTCCCCAGAGCAGGCACTGTAGAAGACAGCTGTAAAACTGCCCCTGGAGAACCCCCTTGCAAGCCTTAGCATAGAGGACATTCTGGGGACAGGTTGCAAGCAGGAGGGGTGCCTATGTGCTGCAGAGAGTCCATTTATTGTTGTGGCCAATACAGCAGACTGGGGAGGCTGATGTATCCCTACGGGCTATCTAAGTTCCACCAGGGGGCCTCTCCAGGTCCCAGAGCAGTCCAGGACTGGGAGGACGCAAAGGTGGCTTAAAGCCACCTTAGTTTCCCTCTGCTCCTGAGCTGCAAGGCTCAGCACAGACTCTTACCCAAGATCTTTTCTCCTCAGACTTCCTCCTTTTGTTTTTTTGCACTGGGTCAAACTCCCATCCTCTCAAAGATGCAGCAAATTATCAAAGAAAAATCATTCCAGTTAGGGATGGCTGACCAGTCTGGCAGCACTGTAATGTCATCTGTGTACAGGCCCGGCTGGTGGCCACTCCTTACTGGTAAGGAATCATAGACTATTAGGGTTGTAAAAGACTTCAGGAGGTCATCTAGTACAATCTAACACCAACTAAATCATCCCAGCCAAGACTTTGTCAAGCCAGGCCTTAAAAACCTCCAAGGATGGAGATTCCACCACCTCCCTAGGTAACCCATTCCAATGCTTTACCACCCCCCCTAGTGAAATAGTGTTTGCTAATATCCAACCTAGACCTCCCCCACTGCAACTTGAGACTATTGCTTCTTGTTCTGACATCTGCCACCACTGAGAATAGACTAGCTCCATCCCCTTTGGAACCTGTTTCAAGGAAAATGAAGACTGCTATCAAACCGCTCCTCACTCTTCTTTTCAGCAGACAAAATAACCCCAGTTCCCTCAGCCTCTCCTCATAAGTTATGTGCCCCAGAAAGTATGCCTTATTGGCCTGTACCAGCCCACTTTCATCTGTGACTTTACCTTTCCTTAGAATGGAATTGCAGCCAAGCCTGCCTTGAGGTTCTCAAACTTGTAGATCCCTTAGTTTTGCACTGCCATCCTGGTTGAACTAAATGGATAGCACACTAAAAAGATCAGTTTGTGTTTGTATGTGCGAAAGTACCACAAAGACGTCTTATCATCTGGTATTTCTGGCCAGAACCAAAGCACCAAACTTTTCACATGGGAGGCTGTTCTCCCAAAATATCCATTCTTTCTTCTCGTTGCTAATTTACATGAACTAAGTCCAAACCTGGGATCTTTAGAGGTTCACTCATTAGTAATTTCTGCATAACAGGAATCAAATCTATCAGACACACACTCAGTTAAAAATATTTACAAAAACATGTTACATAAGCTTCACATAGCTAAGTGGCTTTCCAGGAACAAATGAGCAATTACAATAAAAAGACTGTTGTACTTCACCACAAATCACAGCAAAATAGCTCAAAATACTATAAATAAAAGGAAGTTATATGCTATTAGGTTAATAGCAAAGAAGGAATGCTGGCTACATCTCAGCACAAAGGTTTCTTCCTTCAAGCCTCATTCATACAACAGCTAGAAGTCATGTTCAATAACAGAGCTATCAACACAGGTTCTGATGTTGCAGTCGGAAACAGTCAGCCAGACTACTGAACTCACGTGGAGCCCCATTAAAGCCGACAGTCTGCCTGTGTGCTACCAACTGCAGGATTGGGGCACAAACATTACTATTGAGTGATGTAAATCACTTACACCCTGATTGTACATTCCTATCCATGTCGGACTTCTGTAGGACTCTGCCTGGGTACTGGGGTCTGCCTTTGTGGGTCCAGTTTGCAGGACTGGAGCCTTTTGTATCAAATAAATCATTATAAATTAATATGTAAGCAGGGTCTGAATGAATGCTTCCTTGGCAACTAGCTGGGAAGGGGAGAGACTTGGGTGTTTTTATGTAAATACAGTTTTCTCCTGCTCTGCTTAGCTATTCAACACATAGAGTAGTGTCAAAGTAATCAATTTTTGCTGATGTTGGGTACAAATCACTTTAGTACTGAATGCAGGGGTAGTGAAATGCTGTTATCAAAATGTAATTATTGTGGGAATACAGGGAAATAGGACTGTGTTTAACCTGTCCCAAATGAGTGGGGAGGGGGTCACCTTTTGCTGAAAGGACATCGTTAAGCCAAGGGCTTGAATGCCAGAGCCCTGTGAAAGTAAGTAAGGGGTGGGGAGACAGGTATCCCCAGCTAGGAGTCTGCACACCTTCTTCAAGGGTCCTCCCTAGACTGGTTTAACCTGTTCCCCCCACTGCTTAAAGAATAGATCTAAATAGGCTTCATCAGGAGTCCCTTTGGTATATTAAATGCTCAATCAGAGATGAAATCAGTAGTGGTAGGACTGTGTTTCTGCCCTGCCTGCTAAGAGACAAAAATCGCTGAGAGCTGAAATCACTTGTGATGGGGTAGTGTTTCTACCCAGCTGCAAAGAGCTGAAAATTACTAAGAGACTGATGTGCAGAGATCACAGAGAGGCAGGTGGCAGTAGAAGACTGGTGAACAAGTGGCTGGTGAGACGGATAGGCGCAGTGAGCAGCCAGCAGGGCAGCTGGTGGAGAGGTGCAGTGAGCAGGCGGCCAGCAGGGTGGCGGTGGAGAGCTGTGACGAGAGTGGTGAGCAGATTAAGGTACCTCTTTATCCCACCCAGGCTGGAGGTGAACTCTGCCCAGGGCTGGCTTCAGGCACCAGCCAAGGAAGCCGGTGCCTGGGGCAGCCAAAATTAGGGGGCGGCACTCCATCCATTACTGGGGCTGCACGTCTTGTTCTTCAGCAGCAATTCGGCAGCAGGTCCTTCAGTCCCTCTGTTTCGTCTTTGGCGGCAATTTGGCAGCAGCCCAATCTCTCCGCTTCTTTCTTTGGCAGCAATTTGGCAGCGGGTCCTTCTGTCATCCTCTTTCTGCAGCGACAGCTCTCGCAGCACGACTTGGGGGTTTTGGGGTTTTTTTGCTGCTTGGGGTGGCAAAAAAGCTGGAGTCGGCCCTGACTCTACAGATGCGTCTCTGAACTCTGGATTTGCACTAATCAAGGACAGTGACTGTTAGTGGGGTGCAGAAAAAGGTCGGGCATGTGAAAGGGACTTTTGAGTTGCTGGACTTGAAAACCTGAGAGGAAACGGACACTGCCCAATCTACTTGGGGGTGAGTCTTTTACTCATGGTTTATGTTTGTGAACTCTGTTTGCGGTGTTTTCCCAAATTAACACCCAATTACTTCCCTCCTTTTATTAAAAGTTTCTTTTCTACACTCAGATTCTATGCTTGCGAGTAGGGAAGTATTTCCTCTCAGAGATGCCCAGGGTAGTGTGTAAATTTCTCAGGTTACTGAGTGGAGGATCGAGCCACTTTTGTGTTGATTAATGGAAAGGAATCCCTAGATACTGAACCTGGCCGTGGTTGTTGCTGGTTCCACCTGGCAGAAGGGTTACAAACAGAATAATTGCCATGTAAGAAATCAATTACAACGCAGGCCATAACATTTTAAAAAGACCAAGCCCATCTACTAACTTTGCATAAAATGCATAATCAGTTTAATAAAGCACAGCCCTCTATCACTTAAGGTAATGCTACTAAACAGGAAAACTCTGCCCTGGTTCTCATTGATACTAAGATCCTTTTTGACCACTCTGGAAGTGTAAAAGAGCCTAAAAACATAATTGACATCCACTTTATGGCCCATTCATATTGCCAGAGTGATGTAAAGGGGCCTTACTATAAATAAGAATCAGGAGCTAACTGAGGGGTCATCGCTGAACAGGATATTAAATGATATATGAGGGGGAGCAGTTTCACAAACACAACAGCACCCTTGATGTTGTTAAAGTAAGAAAAAAAAATGTTCCCAAGTTATTAAAAGCAGCAGAACTTGATCAATGAAACCAGCACACGAGAAAAAAGTCAAAGTTGCTTTCCACTGAACTCCCTCCTTGGAAGTGAATTAAGCTAAACCAAATTAAGGTTACTTTAATTCTGAATAAGAATGTCCATGTGGGTTTAAAGTGGTTTAAGTAATCTAATTTAAAAGTGATTTTGGATTAATTTTCCTGACTGCCCCCGTGGTACCTAGAAATAAAGGCCTGGTGCAACTCTCACTGAATTCAGTGGAAAGACTCCCATAAATTTTAATGGAAGTTGGATCGGGCCCTTGATGATGTGTTCCAGGTGTACCTCCAAAGCCATATATAGAAAGAAACTATTACCTCTCTAGTCTGTGACATGATGCCTTTCTGCATGCAGCCCAAAACAGCAATGGTTCTTTCAGCAGCTGTTGCTATAGTCTTCCTCCCTTCCTCCCTGTTCATCATCTAAACAGGCTGGGCTGGTTTGATAGATAGCACCATTTGTAAATAGGACAAAAATGAATGTCTTTGCAACAAAGAACAGACTGGGGCCTTTTCAGAATGACTTCCCATGTGTTTGTACCATACCCATTTTTAGTCTGTATGGTTAGCCAGCCATTATGGGTGGGGTGCTCCAGACTTGACGTTACAGGAGTTAAACTGGAGGTGCAACAGCAGAGTTGGAAGAGGGTGTAAACTAGTCCATCTCGTTTTCCAATTTGCCTTCATCATGATATTTTAGGGGAGATGACATCACTTGCTTTTTAAGGGATGTACTTTATAATAAGCACATTGCAAAGTGTGTCTAATAGCACTGCCTGTGTGCATTTCTTCTGAATTTATTGCAAGCTATCTCATCATTTAGCTACTATACTCCATCATTTCTAGAATTAAATATGGAGATTGTCAATGAAATGCCAATGACATAATCCAGTCGATTTGTTTCCCAAGCTGTAACACACTTAAATGTAATTTTGTGTTTGTGCCTGACATATGAGAGGTCACTTACATGCCTTGCAAATTTCTATCTTCATTCTATTTTATACCCTCTTATTACATGATGCCAAACATCTGAAAGGCAGTGCTTTGCAGGGGATGCATCCTTTTGGGTCCATAGAATGTTTCATATGTGAAAAGAAACCAAAAACATGCAAACTTTTATTGAAGTTCTTGAATGACATCATGATGGTAATAACAACTGGTATTAAAGATAAACTTTTGGCAACTATTCCTCATTTTTAAAAAACTCAGTGAACTTCCAAGATATTAAAATCAGATTGGGCTCACCACTAGAACTGGACATTGTTTCTGCATATTTAAATTATTTAAGACCTGGCTATTTAAAGTCATTTAGAAAGCAACTCTATATTTTTATTTAACCATTTTTTGTTATGTTCATGGCATACAAACAGAGAAATTAGATCAAAACATAAAATACTCTTGCTGGAAGGTTGCAACATAACACTACTTTAGTTCCTAAAATGCAGAAGCTTAACACACATGAACCAAAACAGAGAGAGAGAAATCCAGCTGCTCCCTCAGGCAGACAAGCACAACTCACCCCACCTTGCTGTAGGCTGATTCTTTGCAATGGAGACTGACTTCACAAGACCCAGAAATCACATGCTTCCCACTATAGAGCTCCCTAGCCTGTAAGCAAGGCCAGCAAACCCTTTTTAATAACTTAATGGTAACTTGTAATTTTAGCACTCAATGAGAGTTGAACAATTACTATAATATATATGAATATTGATTCAGATTTTTAAATTCAGTTGCATAGGCAATGTTTGTGCCCCTTTTGTGTTCACTTTCCATTAACAGTCCTGCAACTGAATTGTACAATCTGTTATGATGCACATGGAAAGAGCTCACACACTCAAATACTTGTGGAATGGGAATGCTAAATTTGCATGTTTGGATGTTTATACAAATTTAGCATTCTGTGCTTTTGTAAATATTAAGCTTACACCCTTGAAAACGTTTGGGAAATTTTAAATTTGTTTTTTGTGAATATTTGTCCTTGAAAATTAAATGTAAAGCTGAGCAAGATATTTTATGCAGCCTTCCACAGCTGAGTGGTATAATATCACATTAGTTCTGCTGTTGTAAATGTACACAGTTAATAATGATGATGATATATGTGTATGTGCTAAAGGACTTACAGTATGACTCAGGGATCCATTTAGATTTATCAGTCTTTGGTTATTTGCAACTAATGAAAATAAATGAATTGCATTGAGTGAGATAAATCCTGGTTATTTTTAGAATTATGAAGTGTCACAATTCAAGTTGCATTAGATTCAATTTATACTGTCTGTTTTGAAACTATTATATAATTGAGTCAGAGGTAAGTCAATATGCCTTGTTCTGCTTATGAAGAGCTCCTAGACTGCCTGGGACAGTGAGCCTTGTTGCCTATAAATTAAGTGCAGGTAAAACTGGACAAGCTGTTTGAGTCTAATACTGGGAAGATCCACTCATGCTGGTTTCTTCCGAATAGTTACAAAGGAGTCATACAGAGTGTATGCTCGTTAAAATAGTCAGAGAGACCACTCTTTTACATTAGTATAGACATTAATAAATAATCATTCATAACTCTTGGTTAACTATAGTATAGTATGAGCCTTGGGGAACTGATCATTTTTATTTTCCTAGCCACGTACCTACAATATTTTGTGATGTAATGTAAGAAGACAAAATATCTCTGCATTGTTCATTTGCACGCATGTATTAACTTGCAAGACTCACATTCAGAGTTAAGGTTGCAATTGTGGACTCATTCATTCATTGCCCTGAACTCTAGCTGCAATGTGAGGAGAGGTGACGGCATAAGAGTGCAGGATAAACCTGGTATGTTAGTGCAATTTCAGTTTTAACTTGGACTGTCCTTGCATGGTAGAGTCAGGCCATTAATATTGCATACATATATGTTGGGCATTTATCTCACCAGAGTGACAGGGTTTGTCCTGAGAAATGGCAGCAGTGCTGTTAGAGGTTTTTTTTTTCTTAATCAAGTTAACCAAGAGCTATGAATGATTATTTATTAATGCCTATACTAATGTAAAAGAGTGGTCTCTCTGACTATTTTAATGAGCATACACCCTGTATGACTCCTTTGTAACTATTTGGAAGAAACCAGCATGAGTGGATCTTCCCAGTATTAGATTCAAAATGAAAAGAGGAAATTAAAGGACAGGTAATGGTCCTTCTCTAGGCAGCTCATATGGGACTGCATCTGGAGTAATGTATTCATGACTGGGAACCCCGTTATCAGGAACATGTGGGCAAACTAGAGGGATGTCAGAGAACACAAACAAAAGTCAGGATTGGTTTGGAGGAATTGGTTTCACTTTATTCAGTGTACCAGAACAAGATGTATAGGTTGGCCGAGGGATGACTAAGAGGAGATACTGTAACTATTTATGAACTGTTGAACAGGTAAGTATTGCAGAAGGAGATGAATTAGTGGACTAGTGGATAGCACCTTCTATTGGGACTTGAGACATAGGTTCAGTTCTCTGCTGTGCTACAGACTTCCCATGTGACATTGGGCAAGTCACTTAATCTTTCAGTGCTTCAGTTCCCCATCTGTAACATAGGAAAAATACTTCGTTACCTGAGAGGGCATTGCAAGGATAAAATCCACTAGTGATCCTGGGGTGCTCAGATATGATGGTGATGAGGGCCAGATAAGTACATAGAGAAGAGAGAAACTGAATTTTTCACAACCAGGGATAATAGGATTAAATTAAATAAAGCCACTAATACAGTTGGATTTTACCCTGTCTTTTTCATATATTAGTTTTAAGTGTGATAGTTGATTTATTTGCAGGGCACTGTTTGCAGATTGGTATGAGTGTGGGTTGCATGAAAAAGGAGGTGAGAAAACTGGCCAGCCTGTTTGCGGTCCATATTTACTTTTTGTCAATGCCCTTTCTGAGCAAATTTTTTGAGTTCCGTTCTATGCATCTGATAAAGTGGACTGTAGCCCATGAAAGCTTATGCCCAAATAAAATTGTTAGTCTCTATGGTACCACAAGGACTCCTTGTTCTTTTTTTCTGAGTTTATATATCAAGATAAGGTTTTCCCAACTGCCACTCCTTCAAGTGTAACCTGGAATCTGATAATTAAGTTGTGTTCTCCTTAATTTCTGATTTTAATTAAGGTTTTTGCACTCTCATTTCCTTGTTTTTATTCCCTTTGTCTCACAGCCAAGAGGAGCGTTCTGCCCTCTGTAACAAACCTATGATTTATAGTGGTTTAGGCATACATGCCTAGTTTGTTCTCAGTTATCAGATTTTCACACACAATCACAGTAATTAGACATGCAAATGACCACTTATGCTTTTAATGGGGTATTTGCATATGCATTCATAGCAATTGTGCATATAAGAACGTTTTTGAATGTGTATTTTAAAAATCAAGATTCCAAATGATTTCTGCAAATTACTCTTTTATTCTCTTGTCTTACATCCTACACCCCTGTTCTTCTTATCTGTTTCAACAGACTTTGTTGTAAGTAATGATAATGATCTCACCACAAGGATTTCCCCTCCTTAAAACTGGCACTTTCAATCAACACAAGTGAATCAAATACAGCCTTGATCAAGTTCCACACTCAAATTCTGTTGTAGTGATGTTAGTCCCAGGATATGAGAGAAACAAGGTGGGTGAGGTAGCATCTTTTATTAGACAAACTTCCATTGGTGGAAGGTATGAGCTTCAGAGAGCTCTTCTTTGGGTTTAAGGAACCAGAGTGCCTAAGCTAAATACAAGTTGGGACAGGTTAACCATAAGGGATTCACACATAAGATATATGTATATAAGAGAATGTAACAGAGCTCAGAGTTGTCAAAATGCAAGACTTAAAGTGGGGCAAATTCAATAACAGACCTAGCACTTCTTGGAGACCACTTTAAGGTCTGGCTGCTGACTGGCACTATGGCCAGACAAAGTGGGTGAGGTAAGTGTTTTATTCAGGACTTGAAGAAGAGCTATGTGTAAGCTGAAAAGCTTTTCTCTTTCACCAAAAAAAGTTTGTCAAATAAAACCTATTACTTGGCCCATGTAATCTCTCTAATATCCTGGGACCAACATGGCTACAATAACACTACAGACAACCAAAGAGAGCAATTTATCTGTGCTGCAGGTTTGCCCTATGCTTTATTTTGATTGTGCACAGTTTCTTTGACAGAAAATAAATGTGAGTAACATGCTGGCCCTTGCAAAGAAAATCTAAGCTTAATTTGTTTCTTCCATACTAGCTGGTCATGCTCTGTCCATGAAAAATACCTTCCCTGTACCATGTTAAACAGCATGTCCTGAACAGGTGGAACTCCATCCACTTTAAGCTTGAATGAATGAACAATATGAAGCCACTAACTGCTTTGCAATGCTGCTGAAGGTCAATGAGGAAGGACAACCTGTAGCTATCATCTGTCTTGTAGAAAGTTGACAGTATCCCAGGACCTTTGATAGAGGCCACACTATTGCTGAGCTTCAAGGAGGAATCACAATTTTTTACCACCAGTACTACTGTGGTGAAACAAACATCATTATGACAAAAGGTGTCAAAAGCAGCTAGCTTTATGACAGCACATGCTATTACTAGCAAAATGAAAGAAATGTACACATCAGAGACAGATGTTTTCTGTAATGAGATTCATGCTACGTTCCAGTTAGGGTCTCATGGACCTAAGTGCAAATGCTTCACGGGACTTATTTCACTCCAGGTTTCTAACTCTTGGACTAGAGCTGTAGCAGTATTAGGGCTTTTAGCACACATTTCTGCAAGTCTTACATGACTTCCAGTAGAGGGCAATGATCAGTAACAAAATACAATGGGTGAGCTCCTAGCCCCATTGAGATCAATACATCATACAATAGCCTATAATATAGAAATGAACATTTCTCTGTCTCTGGCAGTTATAGTAAAATGATTTTCCTAAGATGCTGATCTGGACTGAGAGCTGGCTTTCTACAGAGTCCGAACAGTAAAAAGGTGATACAGGAATCTGTTGTTTGATTTCTAACATATGTGATAACATATTATAATTATTATAGCTTTAATAATTCTGGCATATATTTCCCCAAAGCTAAAAGCCCTGGTCCCCTGAAATCGCACTGAGGAGTAAAAGTCACTGGGTCAGGAACACTCTAAATCCAGAGTTACTCCATTGACTTTAGTGGAATTGCTCTGGAATTACAAGTGAGATTAGAATCAGACACTCTGAGCACTCATAGTTCTTGAAATATTAGGAGCATGTCTGTGTAAACAGAGTTTCTGACAGGACCATCTCTGGAGTGAACCTGTTTTTTGTCAGCTTGACTGTATATCTTCCTTATGACTTCATAACTGGCATCTCAGTATTTAAAATGCCAGCTGACAATTTGTCTTTTTATTTTGATCACCTGTTTTATTGTTTCATGTGAGAGACTGGAATTCAGCAATTTCTCTTCCATCCTCATTTCCTTTTCATATTCTAAAAATTTGTTTTGGTTTCCAAAGCTACTGTCACTGGATGCAAAAAGTCATGATGTTATTTCTGTATCCTCTCAGCCACCAGCCTTTTAGACATCATCTGTTCTTCTCTTCTTAAGGGACCCTCTCTACTCTTTCAAATGTACATAGGCCGGAAAGTCTTTGATTCATGGAAGGAAAAAGCAGAGAATGTTTAATGATACATCTAGTGGCCATTGCTTAATGTTTATAACAGTGACTCATGAGTTATCTGGTTTAGTCTCATAAACTGCAGTTGCTCTATGATCCTTTGTTTTTGGTTTTCCCTTTGCTTTGTATATATTTCTCTTCTTAGTAGCACTCTACTGAATGATGACAGATGTCTGAGTTTTCACATTCCCTCATCTGGTTTCCAGCTCTCTCACTATCAAAAAGTGAAACCAGATCCTGGTCATTTAAAAAAAAATTATAATAGTTTGATTGTAATTCAGCATTTTTAAAATAACTTTTGTGATCTTTAACACATGGATTTAGGTTTAAACATCCTTTCTCTTTTCCTTTTTTGCATGCAGACACATGCATGATAATTGCATACACAAATAATTGGTTAGGCATATCATTTGACCAAGTGTCCAGTCAAAATAACTCACATTTTGAATGTCAAATACTTGTAACAACCTGCTCACAAACCAACTACAGAGCAAGCATCATAAGAAGGAATTATTTGGTGAACAATCTGAATAATAAATAAATTTTAAAAAGATTACAAAATTTATAATCTGTTTGCAGACAGGTCACAAATAGATGAAAATGCAAAATTCATAGAATAGAATAATTGCTATCGTTTATTCAGCTACTCTTAGTCTGAATTATCATTTTATTTTTCTAGAACTACAGTTCTGATCCATAATATAAAGTATCAAACTCAGCTAATAAACATCCAGCTTAGTGCTGGTGCATGAGGTGCAAACTTGCCTTGGTTTCAGATAAGTGAATAAAATGACATGTTGGGTCTTTGAAAGCCATGGACTTTGTTTTAGAGTAGTTGCTTGCTATATTTACAGACAGCTATTTTATGCTTCCTGTTTACTGCAATTTACTTAGTTATAGAATAAGTTACACATGATTATCTTCTCAGTAGGATGTTAAACTGACATCTGTCAAGTTTAAAAAAAAAAAGCTGGTATTAGTCAGTAAAATGATCCAGAGGTGCATTCATTGGCATAGTGGCAAATCAGTGCTTTAAACAAAAACTCTTGTGAAAATGTTTTAGCAGATTTTTGGATGACTCCATTCAGTAATGAGATGGTTTTAATCATCAAAGGCTAATGTGTGGAGCAGGAGAATGGAAGGCCCAGGAGAAATGTTCAATTGGTGGTTATGATAATATTTATCAGAGTAATGTCAACTAACAAGGAAAAAATCTGATGTTTGTAGCCTCTTGTTTCTTCGCTGCAGAAGTGCCACGGGAGTTTAAAGCATTGGCTATTTGCATTAGAAACTTCATTTCCCCAGGGTTTATAATGTTGCCAGTTCAAACTGTATCAAGTTGAAATTGCTTTACTTGTGCTCGGCTCTGACACAAATTTAAAATTCCTTTAAGTTGAGCTTTCCATTTTTTATGCAGAACTGCTCTAAGTACAAATTCTTGGGGGTTTCAGATGTTGTTTACTTTCAAGTGTGGTGCTAGAGAAACAAATAACTGGAACTTGAAAACTGCTTTTCAGCCTTTGTGTCCTGAGGCTGCTGAAGTCAATGGCCAAACCTTCTTTGACTTCACTGAGAACACAGTAGGGCCTTCACCTACCAATGAGTTTGATAGCTTTGACAGTTGTGAATAGAAATAAGAGAATGGCAATGTTACTTAATTTTGAAGCGTGGTGGCTCTCCGTGGCCTTTGGAAGTCTGCTCAGCCACCCACATGATGCACAATTCTCACAGTGCACAAGCTATACAAAATACCAGTACCTTTGAATTGCATAGAAGGGTTACTTTAAAGCTGCGCCAATGGTGCCCCCACTTATCTGGGATTTTGTGGATTGAAAACATTCTGCACTGATGATTAGGTATTTAGTTTCCTAAAAGGGAAAGAGCAGTCTGGATAGAAAGTGCTCTCCTTTCTTTCCTTTCATTTTTTACATTGATTTGACAGTGACACAGGCATCAGAAATAACTAGTTTGTGTGAAAAATTATATGCAAAATAAAATGTTCTTGTCACAACTCCTGGAGTAAAGTATTACCCAGGAATGGAAAAGGGGGGCAGAATCAGACATTTAATGCTGATTCTTTTACTTTTATCATGACGGGTAGCACTTAACTCTACAATAGTCCCATTGACTTCCATAAGGGACTACATTCAACATCAGCAGGTGGATCAGAATCTGGTCCTGGGATTTTAAATTCTTTTGGTCAGGGACTGTGTGGCTTTACTATCTGGAATGCACCAGGCACAAATATGATGCTATACAAAGATGGAATAATAATAATAAGGTAATTGTTCCAATCTTGGTTTCTAAGTGGATGTTGTTGAAAGGGATTGCTTGTGGCCTGAGAATTACCTGTCCTCTTTTATTTTACATCTCGTCTTCCTGTTTTTTGTTATCATCTGCTGTTCTGCTGTCTGACCAAGAGTGTAAATAGATAATAGTCAAACACTCCAATAAAGACACAAAGGAAAGTCTGAAACCAACCAGCTGAAATGAGGAAGTGACACAGGAAGTGAGCATATTAGTGAGAACAGAACCACACTTGTAAGCAGCCAATTGCCGTAGTTTCAGAGGTAGAAATTACCACAAGCACAGGGCTATAAGAAGGGGAGCTGTGAACTTAGCATTCACCTCTGAATGTAATAATTAAGGTAACAATCCAAAATGCGGGAAATGAACACTTAAACCCTGCTATTATAGCCTGTGTTTGTATATGAAATAGAGATGCTGGTCATCAACACATCATGAGCCATTCAGGTATACTCTGAGAATAATGGTTGCAAATTGATTTTCACTGTATTCGTGGATTGGAAAAATCAGCAAAAAATTCATTTATAGCAATTATTTCTAATAACAGGGCAGGGCAAATATTCCTCAGCAGAGACTGGCTGGGAGTGTGAAAAGAATCGAATATAAATACAAGCATGTCGCGTCTTATGCGAGGGTTCTGTTCCGCGGTTACCGCGTAAAGTGGAAACCGCGTATAGCCAGAACCCATTAACTTCAATGGGAGGCGAAATCGCGCCCCCTACAGGAAGTTTTTTTAAATAAATTTCCCACCCTTTTTTTTTTTGCAGACCGCGTAAAGTTGAAATCGCATATATTAAATACTCCTAAGATGCGACATGCCTGTATGCAGTTGGGTTCTTTGGAGCTAATGAGCAGATGCTAAAACAAACAGTTTTATAATATATAGGTCACACGCACTTCATTTGAGTATTTAGCCATCTCATTGGCCTAAACTGTGTGTGCAAACTAGTATCCACACATATTTTTGCCTACAATTGCAGTTTCAAATTCTAAGTTCAGGCTTTCAAAATCTGGGCTAAAATTTTCAAAGTTGCCTAAATGACAGTCTCCTAAATACCATTTTCAAAAGAGATATAGGAGTCAATGAGTCTTAAGCTACTAAGTCATTTAGGCATTTTTGAAAATTTCCCTCTGTCCCATAATGTCAGTGTCCACAAGGTCTGGTTGCGCTGATCTTTATAGTTTACATAGCAGTAATGCTCAGAGGTTCTAGCCAAACCTAATTGTACTATGCATTGAACAAACACACATTAAGCGGCAATTCTTGTCCTGAAAAGTTTACAATCCAAGGAGACAAGGGGGGAAACAGGTACAGAGAAGGGAAGTGACTGGTACAAGGGGCCACAGCAGGTCATTGGCAGAGTTAGGAATAGGACCCAGGTCTCCTGAGTCTTAGTCTGTGAAGTCCACTGGACCATGCTGCTTCTAGCCATCCTCCCAGGCTCTGACTGCTTTGGAAGCAAGTGATGCATACACAGCTACATCACAGGCTGCTACTGGAACTCCATTCTGGATACCTATTACACTTGTTTGTATTGGTTTTGGTTTGGAAAGATACTTGACATAGGGATGATCACATTTACCCGGACTTTTTGTCCCATGTTTAGTCATTTTTTAATGAACAATACCAATATCCTGCACTGGTATCTTGTTATGAGGTGACTTAAAAGAGCAGATATGAGGGAGCATATTCTTGGATACTAGCATTAGTTGGCTTTATCCTGTAGTCATGGGAACTCTGATTCATTGTTCAAGGACAGTCTGTAATGAATAATACATTATAAGCCTATTCACTAAGATTTCCTGTGTGCTATAGTATTAAAAATTTCCTTTGCACAGGATTCATAATTGTCCATTCCTATATTTAACAACATAAGTAGATAATGTCTATTGCTTGGCCAACACAAATATATTCTGATGTTGGATCTGTTTGTTGTTTAACATTTTCAGAGCATGCTGAGCAGAGAAAACTTCATAATCTATTAAAAATTATTAATGAAATAAAACACAATACTGTGCATTTCCCAAGGGAGAGATTCAAAAATAAGTTCTGTATTTAAATGGAAAATTCTATAACTGCAATACATAAACCTATGTATTCTAAGACTGATGGGGATGCTGCTCAGAAACGGCCAAGTATTGTAGTGTGGTTTGGTGGAGAATATGGTGTAAAAGACTTTAAGCTGTAGACAAGTGTGGTAATATTTTGCAACACATTAATACACACAGTCAGCTTTATGCTGTGTTTTTGGGCAAAAAATTAAATCTTGGCATGTCACAGTATCAACTCCTGATCAAGATAATGTAGTATGTAGCTCTTGAGTTTAATATGCAGAAGTAATTGTTTTTACAGAAGATGAATGAATCACCAGCTAATTGATTTAGTGGGTATGTAAGTGGGAAAGGTTTATGCTTTACATGGTTCAAAGTGTTGAATCAGTTACTGAATCTTGGATAGCTAATTGCAAATCCATACTCAAACAGCATTGGATTGTGGATAGTGTCTGTTCATTACATATCTACTGATGCACCTACAAAGTAAGATAGAAATACAGTTAAAACGAAACCTTGAAAGATTTTTATATCAAAAGGAACCTGATTCTGATCTCACTTACACCAGTATAAAGCACAGGTTGGCACCCTTGTTTGGGGTTTCAGTGGAGGCACCATGGATTGAACTGGCATACCGAACTTTCCACACACACAGCTGGTCCCTGCATGCTAGTGTGTGTGTGGCTGGATTGGGCAGGAATCCCAGGAGGGCCGTCAGGGGACAGGAAAGGGGTGTGTGGATGGGGCAGGAGAACCGTGGGGGCTATCAGAGGGTGAGAAGCAGTGGGGGAATGTATGGAGGGCAAGGGCTGGGCCATACCTAGCTGTTCGGGAGGCACAGCCTTCCCTAACCAGCCCTCCATACAATTTCAGAAACTGAATGTAGTTCACAGGCCAAAATGTTTGCCCACCCCTGCTTCAGACCCAAGTATGCTGTATTGTTGTAGTTCAGCTGACAGGTGACAAAGGCATGAAGAACTATAGGCTATGTATGTGCAGTTGCAAATATAGAAACTAAACCTTTACGCAGTGAGATAGATCAGTTTCAGGGCACTTGGATGTACATAGAGCAGTAGTCACAGACGGTCAAAAGGCAATGCATAGATCTGACATTTACTTTGTCTTCCTTATAGGCCTCTTCCATAGAGGCAGGAAAATGAAGGAATGAGTAAAATTACCATCTAATGCTATAGTGCATCTGAATTTGTAATCATTAATGTGATGGAGGGAAGCATTTTCAAGTTCACCTTTTGATTTTTCATAAATATTAATGACAGTTACATTTAGGACCAAATATTTAAAAACAAACTGTAATGGGCCTGTTTGAACAAACAAGTTTGTGTGCTCCAAATCTTGCATTTGTTTATAGCAATGTGTATTAAGGCATTGCAAATGTGCTCACAAAATAGGCAATAGTGCATAGAAATTAGCATTTGTGGGCACCAAGTGCAGAGACTGATGTATTTGCAAATGTGGAGGTGCCCATTTGAAAATGGGGCTGTGAATGTGCAGTTATATTCTCCTGATACTATTAGCTTCATTAATCATACCGCTTATATTGTCCATGCTGTTTGGATTTCTTTTTTCTTTATTGTGCTTGTGATGGATGAGTGGTAGTGGGGGGTGGGAGGGAGGTCACAGATGTCAACACCATGGCTGGCAGAGAGAGGGTTAAACCTCTATTCTTTGGGAGAGCTTTGTCAGGCATTTTCTCTCACTGTTGAGAAATCAGGCCATGGGGAAATCAGCCGGGACTCAGCTGAAACCGATTACCTTGTTGTGGAGACCATTTGGGACTGCAAGGGACATGGCCAGGAGGTTAGGAAGATGCTCTCTGTATAAAATTTGATACACCCTGTCTGGAAGGGGAAGAAAGAACATTTATTGCTGTTTATTTTATTAGGGGATTTGGGTTGTTGTGTATATTGTAGTAAAGAAAGACCAAGAGAGACTTTTAGAGGACTTTAGAAGGAAGTATATTCCATTGTCCATGGATGGGAAACCTGTCATCTTATAGAGCAGTACCATTTTCCTGCTTATTTGGTCAATCAACTATTTGTTCTTTCTGTTATCTGCCATCTAGTGGTCATACAGTAAAGTGCAGTAACTAAACAAGTTCTTATTAACATGTTTTCTTTTTAAATTGTGTATTAATGCAAAAATCAATCTTCATGTAAATGAAAGTTGAGATTTCCCCTGAAAACCAGGATTATTTCTTGAGTAAAAAGAAAACAAAACAAAAACAGAAATCCCTCTCCTTCCTCCAGAAAAAAAACCCAACAAAATTCAGCAACACCTTTTCTTCCTTCTCTCATGCTGGATTATAAAGTGCAGTAATATAAATTCATCACTGACAGTAGCATGTCAGCTCACACCGCTAGGTCTTCCTTTTGAGCAGCCCACAGTGCCATCTGCAATAACTGACACTCGCTCCACAATGCTGAGAATGTGCTTGAGGTAAATTTCTGCTAGAATTACAAGAGAAGGATGTGAAGAAGTTCCGGTTTAATATCCGCTCTCTTCTTATCTATATTAGAAATGGCTATCACTGAGCATGCCTCAGTAGAGCTGAAATTATGAAAATAGCAGTCTTTCGGGTGCTTAAATTTTCTGAAGCCACAGTAATACTTATGAGTGATAAAGGTTTCATGAGCAATAAAGGACCATAGCTGGGTTATTGTAGTGCATTTCAGACTTTACACATAAGTGATAAACTGGTGTAAAGGAGGAGAATCAGGCCCTGAGGCTGTCAGGTCTTCAGGTGAAGGACTGTGTCGTCTCGTGTGTATAGACAATGCCTAGCACATTGTAGGTGTTACTGGAATAACAACAAAATCAGATAGCACAATCTGCCTTGGAGAATATTCTGCAGTGAGCAATCTGGCACTGAAAAGAGGCTAGACTAGACTCTCCTCTGCCCCTGAATTATGCTTTTGTGCTAAACATCCTTTTAACAACATGCACAGCAAATGAAATCCTTGCTTATCCAAGGATGGCAGGGGTGCCTAAATGGTTTTATAGTGGGGGTGCTGAGAGCTACTGAGCTAATCTGTAAGCCTTGTATATAATGGAAACCACTTCAAACCAGAGGGTGCAGCAGCACCCTGAGTTCCAGCACCTATGTGGGATGGTCTGCATTTTTCAGTCTGTTCCCTTAAAGGAGCTGATAGTATTTACAATGTCCTTTTCTTGGTGCAGTCACATGTGCTTGAAACATTGTTGCTTTCAAGGGTCAACTTGAATGCTTGCCGGTTTAGTTCCAGAGTTTTATGCTGAAATCCATGCTGCTTGGCAGACAAGCAGATAATTCAGGTGGTGGACAACACTAACCCATAAATTGTTGCAGATAATTAGTAGATTGGAACGAAACTAGCAGCTTTTCACAGTTGGCAATAATAATTCCTTACTAAGACACCAGCTCCATGGCTATCAGTCCATTGCTAATTGAAATTATTTTCCTGTGGAAGATGCATGTTGAATAGGTTTAAATAAACATTTTTTCATTATATATTACCTTTATTTAAATCATTTGTTCAGGGTTTTGGCTAGTACTGGAAACACTGAAATATCATGAACCACTCATACCCCAGAAATCTCGTGGAGGTTTCTCATGAGATTTCCAGCAGATATTGCAAATCTTTATAATGTAGGATGAACCCTTTTATTCCTGTTTTACCTAACTCAGGCCCTCATTAGCAATGCACTTAAGGACATGCCTGCCTTTAAGCACATGATTAGTTCTGTTAACTTTAAAGGGACTAGTTACAAGCTTAAAATTAAACATTTACTTTAGTGCTTTCCTGAACTGGGATCTAAGTGCAGAGACTGCAAGCAATTTTGTATGACAGAGATTCTGACTTAGTGGATAAGATGTTGGACTACTGCCTTAGACACTGGTTTTAGTACTAGCTCTGCTAATATTGTCCAGCATAGCCTTTGGCAAGACTGCTCCATGGCTGACTGCTTCTAGGTCAGTGTTGCAGCTGGATCCCTGCTGACCCAGCGGTGGACCACTCTGCCCTGGGCTGGGAAGTGGTGGAGTCGGGTAGACCTGCATTCCTCTACCCCTGCCAGTTGACTGCTGGGGTGGCAAACTCCCCACCATAGATCAGGAGGTCTGTGTCAATCTACTGTCTGGCACTCTAGGATGCTAGACTGTGTGGGTGCTCACCCCTTCTGGAGCCCCTAGTCCAAGTGCTCATCCTAACCCGAACCCTTAACTGTGTGTTTGTTAGCTGCCTTAGCCAGAAGGCTTAGGCTAGAGCCTGTCCCCTGCTCTGCCCATCCAACAGGCTAGAGCTTCAGACTGTGCGTTTGCTGGCTGCCTTGGCATACAAGCTGAGGTTAAACCATTTCTGGCTCTGCCCCACCCAAAGGGCTAGAGCCACAGGCTGTCTGTGTGTGAGCTGGCTGTCTTGGCCAGGACGGTTAGGCTACAGCCTGCTCTCTGCTTGGCCCCACCCAAAGGATAGAGCTGTTAAGTACTGACAGCTGCAGTTGAGGGGCTGTGAGCTAAAGATTCCTCAGTGCTCTGCCCTGCCCAAGGGTGGGAACATGAGCACTTGACTATTATTTCTTGTTTGCCTCTGTTGGATGGGCCCAGACCTATAGACTGCATACAACTCAACCCCGCCAGCGTGACCTAAGCCCGAGGGTTACTGCCCAGTACAAGAGGCAGAGTGGCCTCCCTCCCCACTAGTAAATTGAGAATAATTCCTTTGCAATGGACAAGGCGAGTAAAAGGTGAATTAGGCCAAATGCTGCTTTCTTTGAAAAATATCTGTGGTATGATTCAAGCAAGGCTCCAAATAATCAAAAATGAAATGTGAAACACCCACTGCAATCTTTCAAGAGTATTTGTCACCCTTGCTCCCAAGGCCACTGCAAAGTCATACAACTGAGCCTTGTTGCGACCTAAATCTTTCTAGTAACCAACACAATTTTGTGTTTTAATTTGTCCAGGAAAAGGAACAAAATTATTGTAATACTGTTGACTCCTTTAATTTGACTGCGTGAGAGTCAAAAAATTATTTTGTAGCCCAGGTAATACTAATGTCTAGACAATAACATGGTAAACAGATCATAAAAGAGCAACCACCAGTATATTTATAGTCTGTTTTTTTTTTTTCTATGGAACCAGTCCAGCAGCTACATCTGCTATTAGGAACTACTGGTGCACATACTAGAGGCAGGACTTGTTCCTGAATTAGAGAAAGCCTAAACTGACTGAAAATGCTGCTGTTGCCATGTAACATTGAAACCATATACATAACTCTTGGAAGTAATAATAATGGTGTATAATTGCATTTTCAGATATTTTATTAAGCTGGCCTTTTCAAGTTCATTATTATTATCATCAATGATCAGACAATGTTCCTTCAGGGAATCTGGTGTTGTTCAAATAGCTCACCTTAGTAGGTGAAATTTACAGCAGGATGTGATATAAGAGAACACTATACATAGCTGATGTTAAAGGCAAGTTTTCTGAAGTGTTTAAATAGTTTGCTTATAGAGAGATGTCTTCAGCACCCTGGAACATTTTTCTACTGAGATTTAGATTGGAGGGTATTATTAACACATGACAAAAAACCAAACATCTGAAACTTTAGTCACTGGCACTGAAATATTACTGAATTAGGGAAATTCCAATTTGTTTTTGGTGCTTTCTATATGATCTATGAACACACTAAATTTTGTTAATAAATATGGGACATTTTAGCCTGCTTTGACTGAATATTTAATACTCTCTTTTACACTAATACCTTTTAAAAATCTTCTGTAGCATAAAGATGCATTGTTTTTGTTTTGGCAAGAGGGGTGACTTGTAGATTCCTACAGATCTGCAGAGATGACAAATCAGATGACAATCACTTAGATTATATACTTTTTGTCACTTGTAGGGAGTTTGTGAATCATTCCTTCATTGATTCCTAAAGAATTCTTACAATGCTTTACTCCTGTTAAACTTAAAATTCAGAAAGGTTGAGCTGAAAGTACATTCTGCATGTAGAAATATTCAAGTCACATGTTTTTCAAATGTAATGTGAACTAACTCATGAAGTGTATATCTCATCCAGCTGAATTACACATACCCACAGCCCTCTTTGTAACAAACTACAATATGCAAGTGTATTCCTCAAAGATGTTCATCCTTTCTGTGCACTAAACTAAATGTTTAAAATCTGGCTAAGTGACAGATAAGCAAAACCTGATGCGGATAAACAACTGGCTTGCTTTATTACTGTAAATGGAACAGACGAATGGCCCTAGCTGGTGTCTCAGGAGAGCTTATACACTTGTCAAAAATAAATGTTGAGGCAAAGCCAAGATTGTTTACTGTACTTTAAAGTGGGAGGATGATCTGATGACAGATTTCTGTTGCAATTATAGTAGTTTATTTTTATCATCCCAAACGTGTAACATTGATACCATTTTGTCAGCTAGATGTTGGAACACTAGAGGGATTGTTGCTCAGAGAAAAGCAGCATTTTGCTTAACTCAGAATGTGCTAGTTTAGCCCATCAGCCAATGATTATCCATTAAATTAATCTTTTAAAGAATACTATGGATGTGTCACTGAAACTAACTTTTTCTCCAGGGTAAATGTTATCAGATTCTAAATCCAATTGGCTGGTAGAGATTACACTGGTGGTTCTATCTCATAAACAAAAACTTCATCATAGCCTGAGTAGCCTTATGTAATAGTTTTGTACTGACTGTAATTTTAAAATTAACTTCTCCTTCCTTGATTCTGCTGTTCCTCCTAATACTGCCCATCTCTGTTCAGATGAATCTGCTGACAGCAGATTCTATTGAGATTATGGATACTCACACAGTTTTTACTTTTTTCTGTTGGAAAAAACCATAGCTATACAGTAGCTCTTCTAACAGAAATAAAAGAGGCAGGATATTTCATTGTATATTAATCTTTTGTAATGAGGATGTTACTAATACTGCATATATTTGCACAGCTTGTAAGGAGCCTTGGTAAAGACTCTAGAGTACACTAAGGAACAGAACTCAGCCTGCAGTTTCACTTCAGTTGTCACTGGTTACACTACCAAGAGTCTGCATTCATGACTCTCAGGGACTCTAACACGAGTTGTGTTGGATATGAATTTGTGGGCATAATTTTGACATTTAAAGATTGCATAAAATGACCTATAAGCCATTTCTGTACATTAAAGCCCCCTTTCGGCAATTACATCTGTGCTTAGTTTTGAACATGGACTTAAGTCTAATTTCAGCTGGCCTTAAATTTAACTTTGAACTTAAGTACACTATTGAACATGGACAAACTTAACCCTTTCAAATACTTTGATAAATTGAGACCCAAACCAAAGTGATCATCAGTTGCTTCAAGAATATTAGATTAAAGTCTGGAAAATAAATTTACACACACAATAGAGAGATACAAATGAAGAACAAATATTGCCATGTACAAAGCTTTTCACTTTGCACAAGAGTATGGCTGTGTCTAACTAAAGGACATTTTTAATGGCTCTGGAAGATGTTACGAGATGATGCCATCTATGCTATTTTTGACAAGTTAGAAAATATTACACAATAAGGACTAATTTCAGTAGTTTGCTGGAGTAATATAACGCAAAACCAATATATTAGATATCAGTTTAGTAATTTGTTAACAAAAGAGAACATTAATAATCTAAAATAGACATTAAATAATGAGCATGGGGCTAAATCTCCTCCCTTTAACACTGCTGTGACTGTTGATTTCAGTAGAATTAGTCCAGATGCTAAGTAGACTAAGTGAAAGGAAAGCCAAACACACTGACTTTGACTTGTTACACGGGATATCCTCCAAAATACCAAAGTATTTTTTATGAATAAAAGTTAGACATTTGACAATGACTGGTTTGCTGTTAAAAAACATTAGTACCCCAGAACTGGTGAAGTTGATAAATGGAAAAATTAGTTTCGGTACAATATGGCTATATTTGCCAATGTTCACTAATGAACTATTTTCATTTTAAATAATTTAGAACAAATAATTTAGATGAAAGATTACTGATTAGTCTACAAGGTGCTACAAGTATTCTTCGTTTTCTTTAAGGAAATAGGGAATGTTTTCTTGTAGAGCACTGGGTACATTAGTAATGTTCAAACATATGCTCTGCTTTGTTTTACTTCGGTATGTAAAGATATTGACTTGCTATATTTATTTCCATGTAATGGTCCTTTTCATGACAGTCATTCATATTATCAACTGTCACCCAGCAAGCAGATATTATACTGTGGCTGTACCATCAAGAACCGTCCCTTTGGTTTCTGTTATTCCCAAGCAACTGGATTCATTTTCTCCCTGGGTCTTTTTAGCCAGGCTTCCTGCCACTTATTTTTTCCTCCCCCAATTTCCAGACTGTTCTCACCCCAGGATGAAATATCAGCATAAAACTGTTCTTGACTAGTGATGCTGGAAAAGTTTCAACTTTAATTTTAAAGAATCAGTATTAATGTGAAAATCTACATACACTTTTAAGTTTCTGATTTAAAACAATGGTCTGAATAGGTCTCCAATTTTGGAGAGAACTGCAAGATCTGTGGCAGTGTTGCAAAATATGCTGGAAGGAATCACTCACTGTATTCAGTACATGCTGGATCTGAAGGGACACATTTGAGTGTTTTATCAAGAGTTTTGATGAGTTTACTTAGAAGCACTATTTAGAATTGCTGGTAAACACAAATTAATAACAGTTTTGTATTAATTCAATGTGGAAGGGCCATTCTCTCCATCTGTACCTTTCTTTGGCATTAGCATTAAAATATTCAACTGAAGCTGTTGTGATTCATTCGTTCATTAGAAACTGAAGTATTAAGATAGCATAAGGTGTAAGTAAAACTAATTCTTTAGAATGATCAAAATGCAGAAGTTACAGAGACAGAACACAGTCCTCTTTACCCCAATGGAACTGAGATGAGTAACGCTATTTAATCCTGTATTCTTGAGTTTACATAGGTACAGTTACAAGTACATACACAAGTTATTAATTTCCATGAAATGTGATTCCTGCTTTAAAAAAAAAAATCTAAACTTGTGATGTAAAGAGAATTCTTTAGTTATAAGAATTAGCCAGAAAATCCATTAACAAAAACGTTTTTATACATTCTGTTATATTGTTGCTCTTCTGAGTATTTATCTAAACATACAATGTTTGTTTTGCTCAAGCATAAGTTAAAGTATACCTACAACTGAGAATATTACCTTGGAAAATTTTCAGCAATAACTAGTTAGGTACATTATCTAAGAACTCAGTGGTATGTTTGAAATTAAATATCAATAAAGGATTATTACTTTAAAAAGTACAGCTGCATCAGTGTCTCAAAAAATATTGTTGTGGCAAGTCTATTCACACGGGTTCTGAATAACAATCAGAAGATACTCCTTATCTGTGAAGAGATACAAGAACATTTTAATCAAAATCATCAAGAAAAAAGAACATCATTCAAATTAAAATATAACAAAAATATTAACATCTACTGGGTTACTAGTAGATTTATTCTTTATTACTTAGATTTATTCTTAACAGAAAGAAACTTTTGAATTTATATCCTAAAACATGCTTGACAAAAATGATTTCATTCTTTTACTATTAACCCAACTAATTACTATCACCTAAAGTAAAAGGGCCCAATTCTGCTTATATTTGTTTTACACCAACCAGTGTAACTGCGTTGTCTTCACTGAAGTTACTTATGATTTCTAGTAGGAACAGTGAAATCAGTAGCATCAGTGCTGCCACTTTGCACTGTGATGCTGGTGAATCTGATGACAGAATCAGTATATCTGTTACTGTGTGGATTACCTCAGTGAAAGCGGTATTATGGTGGTACAAGTATAGTAAATCCAATGCTACCTCCCTGCCTACTGACAACATTGGGGCATAGTTGGGTCATCTTTATACCCTGCACGTTCTCATCTGATTTTTTTTTTTTTTTTTTTTTGCTCATTGGGGTTGTTGGCAGCCAGCATAATATATGATGGGGTGCCAATCCAGCACACATCCCAGATCACTGTACCTTTGCACTCCCTGTCCCAGCTACCTCAATTTGTGGTGTATGCACCTTGGCCATAGCTAAGAATCTGATCCCTTATGCATATGAAACAACCCAAAGCAAATGCAAAAACATTTGTACTTAAGATGAATAAGTTTTACACGAGTTTCTCTTATTGAGAAATAAGTAATTCAATCATAATTGCTATATTATTGTGCTAATGCCATCTGTGTAATCAATGACCTACTATATTGTAAAAGAAACCCTCTATTGAACAATGAGAAGCTCGGTATATACTGTACAGTATCAAGTGAAAAAAATCTGATCTTAGAAACAACAATAGATGGATGATCATTAGTGGTTCGTTTGGTATTTGTTGTGAAAAAAGTGAACACATCTGCCATGTTTACTAAAAGCTAACTAGCTCCAACAGGAGTGTTGTAAATAAGACACATGAGGTAACTGTCCCATTCACTCAGCATTGGTGAAGCGTCCACTCTAGTACTGTGTCCAGTTTGGGCACCACAGCTTAGGAAAGATGTGAACTAATGGAAGAAAGTCCAGGGGAGAGAAAAAAAAATGAACTGTTTAGAAAATCTGACCTATGAGCAAAGGTTAAAAAAAATGGTTATGTTTAGTCTTGAGAAAAGAAGCCTGAGGGGAGAATTGATTAGTCTTCAAAATGTGTTAAAGGCTGTTATAAAGAGAAGAGTGAACAATATTTATCCTTGTTCACTGAAGATGGGACAAGAAGTAATGGGCTTAATTTGCAGCCAGGGAGATTTAGGTTAGCTATTAGGAAAAACTATGTAATTATAAGGTAGTTAAGCTCTGGAATAGGCTTCCAAGGGAGGTTTGGGGATCCCAGTCACTGGTGGTTTTAAGAACAGGTTGGACAAACAGTTGTCAGGGATACTCAGCCAGCCTAAGTACAGGAGGCTGGACTTGATTTCTTGAGGTCCCTTCTAGCCCTATATTTCTGTGAGATTTGTTTTATCTTCTTGCCTCATGTCTTGTATACTATAATCCTTATGCATCAAGATGCTAGTGTAGCTGTCTTTGTAGACAAAAGAAGTGAACAATAGTGTGCACTCTATTCATATGTAAAGGACTTGTAGCAAAAGCAAGGAGTTACCTCTTATACTTTTGTTTTCAAATATCATATACATGTTCTACAGTAGCTTTGTGCTTTGAGAAACTTACAGCACACGTAAGACTTCAACAATATTTTAGGAATAGAAATCTTAAATTACCTGGGGCTACCATGATTTCATGTTTCTTTGATCTGATCCGAAGAAAGGTTAGATCGTTCTGAGGATCTATATCTCTCACTGTGCTCCTCGCTTTCATTGTGAGCTGATGAAGAAGTCCTGCATACTGTACTGTTGTAGAGTTGTCTAGGGTTGTTCTGATTGGAATTCCTTCAAACAAATAGGTATATTAAAGCAATTTTATTATTAAAATCTTTTTACTGTCTGTCACATTAACTAAGTTGCAAATAGAACGAGACAGAAATTTTTCATTATATTTTGGGTTTTATATTGTATAGGGAAAAACAATTACACTGCTTAATACATAAAGCTACAATTTTTTTGATGGAGGTCGCGGAAGTCACAGAATCCATCAATTCAGCACCAGCGGCCCATGGCGGTGGGGAGCTGTGGGGTACCCCTGTTGCCTGGTGGGAGATACCCCAGACCTCCGAGCTATGTTGGCATCAGGGGGAAGCTCTCGGTCGATGTGGACAGCAGGGCCTCCCTGGAGCTCAGAGTGGGACCCTTTGCCCACACAAATTAAATGTACTTCTTTAAAATAAGAGTAGTCTTTTTTCATGTTCCTTGAAATTAAATGACCATTCCAACAAACTCAGCATCTTTAATAAAATAATTTGTCAGCCTCTAAAGATGTAAATAAAGTGTAATGTCTGGCCAAAAATAACCTGAAGATGAATGGTTCATTTTAGTGACTTCCTGGATTAAAAGGAACTGATGCTCAGTTTGTGGAGCAAACTGGAAATTAACAGAGAAACCAGATAACTTCTAAACTAGTGATTTTATGTGTGTGAAAGACCGAATCAATCTAGAAACATTTTCAATTCAAACAATTGAATACAGCTCTATCAGGTGTAACAAACTATTCCTTTCTTAAATTAACTCTACTGCATATTATTTTAACAGGATTTAAAATTTAAAGTAAATAAAATTTTAACATTATGTGCTTATTTCAGGAATTTTATCACCATTTATTTACATTGTTAACCACTTTAAAAGAAAGATTAGAACAAGTTTGTTTTGTTTAAAAATAGGCACTTTAATCTCTTTAGAAAAATGTAGACGTGGCAAAAAATAAAATAAAAAATAAAGTGGCTATTGGACCACCAATTCAAATTGGCCTTCTGACTTCAAATACTGACTTCTTTATTATTTTTAAACAGTTGTCCTAAAACCAAGTTGTACCATCAAGCCAGTAACCAACATTTAATAGAAAGACACAAATATGCACAGGCACAATACAAATCTTCAATTACTGTTAATGTCAGTGCATGCATTTCTCTTTTGATCTGCAATAGCTTTTCTGTGACCCAGTGAACCGTTTTTGACCTGTCCAGACATGTAAATTAATTATCTAGACTTACCAACCTCTGAAAGAACACTTATAATTCCCTCTTGGTTTTCTCCTTTCTGTTGTTGAACTGCTACTAGGGCAACAGTTAGATACTGGGTTTATTTGGATTGTGAAAGTGACAAGGGATTGTCAGAGCTTTACCACAGTATATTCAACTATTTCATGCACTTTGTTTTCTTGTGGGTGAGAAGCAGGAGACTAGAATAAAAATATTCTACATCAGAACCTTGGCCCCACAAACTGACTTAGGTGAACAACTGGGGATTCCTCCATGAGCACAGGACTGATATATATGACTACATGCTATACCTTGTTCATCCCCATTTGCTGCCCTCTACTTAAGGCTTATGGCCAAGGACCAGGTGGCATAACACAGGAGCCGCTATTTCCACCAAATCACTGATGACCCAAGGAGACACTTGAAGATCTCTGAAATGGCTGAAGTTAGAGTACCTGAGGCTGCTGCCCAGCAGGCTAAGCCTAATTTTTGGCTGTGGGATATTTTTCTTTCAATGTTTTGGGGGTTTTTTGGGGGGGGGTGGGAAACGGGGAGAAAGTGGGTTTCTAATGTATTTTCTTTTAAAATATGATGTGAAATAAGTTGGTATGAAACAGAAAAATGATTCTAAGAGGGGTTGCTTATTGTTCCCTCTTCACCTTCAGTGCTATGCTAAGGGCCAACCTTCCAGTACTATCAGTCTGGCCTTTCAACTCTACAATATATGGTTGAATTTTGCTAACCCATATTTGGCTAAACAGCACACTTTAAAAAGACGTGTAAAAATGGTGGTCTCTGACCAACTCTCAGCAAGACTTAATGGTAGATGCAGTAACAAGGTCTCAGACTATAAATATTATTAAAATTTCTCAGACCTGAAGAAAAGATCTGTGCAAGCTCAAATGTTTCTCCAATAAAAGCTACTATCTTACCCACCTCATCTCTCCAATATCCTGAGACCAACACAGCCATAACAATGAATATATCAATATTTACTATCAAAGTATAAAGCATTATAAAAATAGAACTACAGTTGACAAAAATAATAAAATGATTCATTTTTAACAATTGTTTCTCCACTTAATTCCTAATTCACAAAATTCTGGAATTTGCCACTTTTCTATCTTTCAGTATCTTAAATTAAAGAAGCTGCAGGATATTAAAAATATAAGGTCAGATTTACAGTATGTGTGCATTTTTGCTGCACAAATAAGGGTTTGCATGCATGAGTTCTGAGTGTGCATTTTTGAAAGTCTAACCTATCGATTACATTTTTGCAAAATATTGTAAAGTGGTTACACTGTTTAATAACACAGAATGTACTGCATGTTGTAAGTGGTTACAGCCAGTATCTCTATGAAGTTTATTTTGCATTTATAAACTGCAGTATATTTACCTTCTGCATTAACGACAATAGTTCCAATAACTCCTTTATGTGCCTGAATCCTCTTTAGCGTTTCCTCTACTTCTGCCTATAAAAAAAATGAAATCACCCATGAAAATTAAGCCTGTAGGACAGCTCTCTCATCAAAATATATATGTGTGTGTGTGTGAGGGAATACCTACTCTACCCTACCTTACCCTCTCCTCATGCACACCCCTGTGACCCTACTCGGGGCTGACTAGGCTTCTTGGTTTTCATCCCTGCAGAAAAGTGCGGCTTGCCAAAAGACGAGGCTCTGCTCGGCAGCACTTACCCAGGCAGTGACTAGAGAGGAGAAGGTAAGCGGCATCCCATTGCAGGTGCCCTGCGGGGGTAATGGCGTCTGAACAGGGATCGAGTGGGGCAAAGGGGTCAGGTACCACAGGCTCTCCGGGGGGCTTTCCTCCCCGAAAGGACGGGGATCTAGGAGCGCACGCCCCAGGGAGACATTTAGAAAAGAGAATACCCAGCACTCTGTGACCCCTCCCCAGGGTCTGCGGCTCCCCAGCGCCCCTCATGCCCCGCTCCCCCGTTACCATGGCCAGAGACGCGCAGGAGTCGTCGTCAGCGTGAGACCCAAACTCCTTCCTCGCAACGGTTGCTATGGGGCAGGGCCGGAAGCGGAAGTGCGGGGGGAGAGGAGAGGAACAGCCCCCCTGCGCGAACCGCCGTCTCTCCCCGGCTAACGGTTCTGTTGCGGCGGGCTCCTGCCGCCGCCTCGGGCCCCGTGTGACCCCGCCAGTGACTCGCCCCCGCGGGACGTTGCTCTTGGCGGGGGCCCCGCAACCAGAGGCGAGCTGCGCTCAGGGGCAGCCTTGGCGCGGCGGTGCCAGCGAACAGCTCCCCGCGGGCGGAGCAGCCGGCAGTGGCGGGCTGGGTTTGTAAAACACCCCCCTGCCCGGGAAACCCAGTTCTTCGAAGAGAAAACCCAACCACCAACCGCTATTCCCCGCCAGACCACCACACCGCGAAACAAACACACACACCCCGCACCACGAAACTAACACACCAACCCCCCCACCACGAAAC